>CAUYRT010004368.1:0-10215 GCA_963574885.1 Lepilemur ruficaudatus
ATTCCTTAAAATATATCTCTCTTTGTATACACACCTTCTATTAGTTCTGTTTCTCTGGAGAATCCTGGCTAATATAATAAGAAAATTCTTTCAACGGCAGAGAATTGAAGAAAATTTTTCACTTGGCTCAGAAAAATAAAAATCAGTTCTGATCTGTAGAGTGCAATATCAAAGTGCTAGCTATGGTACCTCAGAGGAACATAAGTAACTTACCTCTTTTTCTCTGTTAAAGAAGACTTTAATTCTGCTGAAACACAGTAGATTGACAATTTGGAAGATTATGACTTCTTCATAGGTTGCTAATCTTTGGGATTCAGAAAAGCAAAGTCACAACGATGGTTCCCCACTCAGCAGCCCTATATACCCTACCAAGAACTTCAAGTTGAAGGAATAATGTTCTTTTGATAGCGTCAGCCACTCGTTTAGTAACATCAATTATTGTTTTAAAAATTTCTTGTTATGCATTAATTCTTAGCATTCTTTATATTGCAAATTTAAAAAGATAACTGCATAGAAGAAAATTTGTTTTTCCTGTCAATATTAAAAAGTCTTTTAAAGTTAGCATATTTAAGATCGTCTGGTCCAGTCCTTCATCCTAGGGGGAATAGAGTTCAAAATAATATTTGTTGGATTAATTAAGGACCAAATGAGCTTTGTTCTTCATTTCCTGAGTTAACATGGGACTATATCTAAACTTAGGTTTCTTATTAACATTTACAAAAAGCAAAAGCAAATCTGTTCACATAGTGGTAGTCAATTTCAGAAATAAACCAGTGATTTTTGGCACTGTTGTTACTATTGAGCCATCACAAGAGAAAACCACACAAGTGACATAATACAAAACTCAAAAATATATTTTAATTTTAGAATTTGAAGGTCTTAGGATGAAGAATAAATAAAATAACTAGAAACAATTATTTAAAAAAACTAATAGTGTGTTCAGATATTTCATGTTGTGGATATAAATCTTCTGTATATTCAGAACTTTTTTTTCTTTTTAATTTCTACCATGGAAAATGCAGTGTTAATGAAAAGTCATTGAGAAAGTCATTTTTAGTGCTAATTTTGATGACTCTTCTCATGACCGAATATTTTGAAAAACAACTCTTTGATATATATTTTTATAGGAATTAAGATAATATCATTCTCTTTTGATAATTTATTTTTCCTTATCATCAATTTTTCTTGACAATGTTTATATTATTAAAATTTTGTGGAAAATTTTGAAGGTACTAAAAAGAAAAGAAACAAATTTTATCCATGAATTTTGATACAGTGAAAAACAGAAGTGTGTGTGGTGGGGGGTGATGAATGTATGCATTCATGGCTTTTAGGAAAATTAGCAAAAGCGACTATAGTTACTTGGGCACAAAAAAGAAAAAATATTTTTGGATATGGGTAGAGATGTAATAGCTACCCCAAAATATTTGAAGAGTTTTCTTTTGGAACTTATTATTAATATTTCTAGCTCTAGAGGACAAGACTAGGACTAGCAATTTGTTATAGAGTGTCAAAATTTAGTTTAATTTTAAGAAAAGGGTCTAATAATTGGAGCTCCTCAGAAGTGGCAAACGCTGTCTTTAAAAAGATAAGGATCAGATAATCTCTGTCATACCCAACTTCTTTATACAGAATAGGAAAAGAGGAAAAGCTATCAAAACATATGAGGATATTAAATCTTTGATACAAAACTAGCCCAAAATCAATGGGGAAGAAGATTGCATAAAGGCACCAGGAGCAGAAGATACATTTCACTGGAGGGCTAACTTTAAAGACTAGCTACTATAATACCATTCATCATTAAAAAAAAGTGGTGCCTAGGAACCATCTAATAAATATGCAAGACTTTTTAAAAGAGAAAAGTTAAAAAACATGATAAAAGGATATAATAAAATATCTAAGTCAGTGAAGAGACATGCAAAAATTTGTGAATGGGAAGATCATCTTATAAAATATATATTTTGTATTTGTCAGGGTTCTCCAGAGAACGAGAACAAGTAGAATATACAAAGATATATAAGAGAAAAGTCATTAGGGAAACTGGCTTACATGATTATGGAGGATGAGAAGTCCCATGATATGATGTCTTCAAGCTGGAGAAATAGAACAACCACCAATGTAATTCAGTCTGAGTCCAAAGGCCTGAGAATCGAAGGGCTGATGGTTTATGACCCAGTCTTAGTCTAAAAGACAGTACCAGGAGCATTGATGTTTGAGAGCTGGAGAAGATGGATGTCTCAACTCAAACAAAGAAAGTGTCCTCTGCCTTTTTGTTCTATTCAGGTCCTCAATGGATTGTATGATGCCCACCCACGTTGGGGAGCATTGTCTGTTTCATCTGCTTTACTCAGCTCAACAATTCAAATGATGATCTCTTCCAGAAACACCCTCATGAACACACCCAGATACAGTGGTTTTTTCAGCTGTCTGGGCATCCCTTAGTCCAATCAAGTGGACTCACAAAATTAGCCATCACACAAGTCTATGCTATGAATTCTTTTGCAAGTTAATTTTCCATTTGACACTATGTTTTCTACATTTATTTATGACTTGACACCTATGCCTTTTGGTCTTCATAATTGCATGAGGCAATTTCTATAATAAATCTCCATATCTATCTATCTATCTATCTATCTATCTATCTATCTATCTATCTATATCTATCATCTATTTCCTATTGGTTCCTTTGATCTGTTCCTTTGGAGTATGCTGGCCGATGCAGCTCATATTTAGGTAAATCTTTTAACACACCTCACACTATTATATATTACTTTGGGACAAATATACATGTAGTAAAAGCATAAAATATGAACAGAACAATAGGTACCATATTCAGAACAGAGTTATAAGGAAGGGTGAAGGACTTGCAGTTACAAATGGGGGTTTCAAATATATCTATAATTATTTTGTTACTTAAATAAATCTGGTAAGGATGGGATAGAGGTGGAGGAGGACGGAACAGAACTTGTTAAAAGCAGTTTTGAAAGCGGCACTGCAGGAGTAGAGGAATGGCTGCTCTATTTTTGATTGGCAGTGTCTTCGCATTTCTGAGCCAGAGCAGACAGTGGGGAGGGACAAAGCATCTTTCTGCCTTCTTTTCAGCCATCAGGTTTGCTGCAACCCAGTGCCAACACATTCATGGGTCACCAATTCTATTTCTCAATCCAATTCTAAGGGCTTTGCAAACAGTGGCTATTTCTTCTAGATTTTGGCAATTAATCAATAGTTCTAGTCTTCACTATTGTGAGGTTTTATCTTTCTTGGGAATCTCTTTTAACATCTGTATTAGTCAAGGAAGGCTAGATTATGCTATACTAATAAATAAATACCCAAATCACAGTGGCTTAATCCAATGAAGATTTCTTCTTAGCTCTTGCAAAGTTCAACACACATATTCGTAGTCAGAAGGCTTTCCTGTGTGTTTTCTTCCATGCAGTAAATTCACTACATTGTACAGCTCTACTACCTTCTTAGCTATGGCAATAGAGAAGGAAGATAGTGGCAGATTGTAAAGGATGTTTAATGGCCAGTTCTTGTACTTGTCATGTATAGTCATGTACTTCATTTTTGATTAATATCATCAGCCGGAACTCATTTACTTGGTTCCACCTAAACGCAAGGGGATATAGGAAATACAGACTTTCCTTGTGCCTGAGAAATAACACAATTTGGTGAATGCATTTTGTTGAGAATATAAGACACTGAAACAAACTTAAAACCACTATATTTTATATTTTACTTTTTTCTTTTTATTATTTACTTAGTTATTATCAATCAAATAACAAGCACCTGCAAACTTGCCACTCAAATGAAAAGGACAATATCCTACATCTAACCAAGTTCTTCCCTCCCTTCATTCCCTGACTTCCTCTACACAAGATGACCATCTTCCTAAAACTGGAATTGATCATTCCGTTGCTTTCCTTCTTTTTAAAAAACATTTTATTTTGAGATAACTCTAGATTCACATACATTTGTAAGAAATAACACAGAGAGGTCCCATATACATTTTACCGAGATTCTCCCAATGGCACATCTTAAAAATCTACAATATATCACAACCAGGATATTAACAATGATATAGTCAAGACAGAACATTTCCATAACTCAAGGATAGTTATGTTGCCCTTTTATAGCCATACCAACTTCTTCCTGGCCCTCAACCTGTCCTTGGTGTCTGGCAATTATTCTCCATTTCTATAATTTTGTCATTTCAAGAATGCTATATAAATGAAATCAAGCAGTACAAAACCTTTGGTATTGTTCCCCCTCCCCCCACTCAGCATAGTTCTCTGTCAATGCATCCCGATTGTTGCATGTACCAATGGTCTGTTCCTTTTCATTGCTGAGTTTTCATGGTATAGAGGTAACACAGTTTGTTTAATCATTTGCCCATTGAGTGACATCTGGATTGTTTTTAGTTTGGGGCTATTACAAATAAAGCTGCTATAAATATTCATGTACAGATTTCTTTTTGGTGAATATAAGTCTTCATTTCTCTGGTATAAATGTCAAAGACTAGAACTGGTGAATCATGTAGTTTTCAAAAATTGTGATAAGAACAATCAACATGACATCATTCTCTTAACACATTTTAAGTGTAAAATGCAGTATTGTTAACAGGTACAGTGTTGTACAGCATATTTCTAGAACTTAATCATCTTGCATAATGGAAATTTTATATCTGCTAAGTAACAACTCCTCATTTCCCACTTCTTCCAGCTCCTGGCAACTACCATTCTATTCTCTGCTTCTATGAGTTTGACTATTTTATATACCTCATATAAGTGGTATAATGTAGTATATTATCCTTCTATGACTGATTTATTTCACTTAGCATAACTTCCTCACATAGAATTTCCTTCTTTTTCAAGGCTGAATAATATTTCATTGTATGGGAGGGGGAGGAGCAAGATAGCGTAACAGAACACTCCAGTGATCATCTCTCTGTAGAAACATAAAATTGAACAACTATCCATGTGAGAAAGCACCTCCATAAGAACCAAAAAATCAGGTGAGTGATCACAGCACCTGGTTTTAACATAATATTAGGGAAAGAAGCCTTGAAGAGGACAGGAAGACAGTCTTGCATTGCCAATGCCACCTCTCCCCCAACCCCCAGCAGAGCAGTGCAGAGAGAGAATCTGTGTGCTTGGGGGTGTGGAGGGTGTGGAGGGGAGAGCAAAGTACTGTGGGACTTTGCATTAGAACTCAGTGTTGCCCTGCCACAGCAGAACAGGACACAGGACAGAATTCTGCCAGCACCCATGGAGGGAGCATTTAGACCAGCTCTGGGACATTGGTAAATCCTCAACCCAAATGGGAGGAACCTGAGTCCCGACTGGCTCTACTGCTGGCTGACTAAAGTGGCCTGGGGCCTGGAATAAATTTGAATGGCAGTCAGGTCACAAGGATTGAAGTCCTTGGGCAAGCTCTGGTGCTGCACTGATCTTGGAGGCAGTGGACTTGGGCAGCACGTGACCCAGTGGGACAACAGCTGTGGTGGCCATGGTTGAAGAATGATCAGACGCACCAAAGTAAGGCAAGCATGAAAATGAGGTTTGTTGAGGAGAGAAAGATAGGCTTATAGAACAAGAGCAAGATATAGGTTCACAGAGTATGATATATATGCCACAGGTGATGAATGGACCCATTGTCACAGCAAAGGGAGAGTAAAAGGAAGGGGCTGGTAGTGGTCTGTGTCTTGTTTTATAGTGCCCAGATTAGGATCTCCCTGTGGCTCAGACATCAACATGGAACCGCTTTGATTGGACAGTTGGGAGTTTCATGACCTGAATCTTACTACACATGCAGGTTGTTCTAAGTCACTTTCCAAACTCTATGGCACCTATGCTGCATGGCCTGTGAGCTAAAAGGTGCTCTGCATTCTTTTGCAGTTGACATGCTAAGTTCTGTTTGGCAGATTTGTAGGGTATTCCCTCCTCCCCCAGGTATGGAAGTAGCTCAAGACAGGATTAAATTAAGGTGGGGCAGGACCAAGATACAGGCCTGGGGCCCACCCTTGTCCTTCCCACATAGGGCAAATGCACCAAGGCAAGGCACAAACTTTTGTCCTTAGGAGACCCAGAATCTCTCACTAACTACCTAACAATACCACAGAAATTCAAAGGATCGTTACTGTTATGTTCCAATTTTCCTATAAATTGGAAAACCTAGAGGAAATGGATAAATTCATAGACACATACACTCTACCAAGATTGAACCATGAAGATATCAAAAACATGAATAGACCAAATAACAAGTAGCAAGATTAAAACAGTAATAAAAAATTTTTCATCAAAGAAAAGCCAAGGATTTGATGGCTTCACTGCTGAATTTTACTAAACATTTATAGAAGCACTAATACCAATTCTACTCAAACTATTCAGAAGTATAGAGGAGGAAGGAGGAGGGAGTACTCTCAAACTCATTCCACGAGGCCAGTATTAACCTGATATCAAAAACAGATAAAAACACAACAACAACAAAAAAGAAAACTGCAAGTTAATATTTCTGATGAACATAGCTGCAAAAATCCTCAATAAAATACTGGCAAACTGAATTCAGCAACACATTAAAAAGAGCGTTTATGATCAAGGGGAATTTATCCCAGGGATGTAAGGATGTTTCAACTTATGCAAATCAATAAATGTGATACATCCTATCAACAGAATGAAGGATGGAAACCACATGATCACTTAAATAGATGCTGAAAAATCATTCAGTAAAATTCAACATCCTTCATGATAAACACTTTCAACAAACTGAGTATAGAAGAAACATACCTCACCATGATAAAAGCCATACATGACAGACCTTCAGTATCATACTGAATGGGGAAAAACTGACAGCTTTTCCTCTAAGACTTAGAACAAGGCAAGGATTACTCAACATAATACTAGAAATCCTAGTCAGAGCAATGACACAAAACAATAAAGGGTGGGGGTGAGAGCCAATAACAGTGCCCGTTCACCTTCCTAGGAGGATCTGGAAATGGATTTACCCACCCTTTGCTACCATTTTTAGGAATCAATATATTTTTTTCTAATTCAAAGTAATATTTAGTTTTGCCTGATGATGTTATTTTTACAAAAGATGTTTGGAATATAAATATAAATGTAAAATATAAAATACTATACCCAAACTCTTTGTTTGTGTTCCATTTCCAATCTTTAACCACAGGTAATCACATTTTTTTTACATTAAGATTTTTCGCCTTACATTATTTTGAGTGTCCTTTTTTTTTGGTTTGTTCTTTTTGTTTATTTTTATGGTTATACAGTGTGAATTTTTAATGTTTCATAATATGTTAAAAAATTTATATTCCCAAGCTTACCAAAACTCCTTTATTGTAGAATGTTTGGATTATTTTTACTTTTTGCTACTAGAAATGAGTATAACATCTTTATAAATATATCTTTGTTTGTGATTTGTTGGTTTAGATTTATCCTTAAGAATGAGATTACAAGGTCCATGGGTGTAATTGTTTTATGGCTCTCCATAAGTATTACCAAATTGCTCTTCAAAGAATGATGCTATTATTTGAATGGTTTTCTATATACTTATTCTGAAGTACACTTAATTGCATATGCACAAACTTGTACATAACTTAAATCCTCTTCTGTCTTTTTACACTACTCTGATTACATTTTTAAGGATACATTAAATTAAAATAGTGAGAGTCCATTTCTTTTTTTTTAAACCACTATTACTTCCAAATAGCCCTGTAAAATCTTCTTAATTCTAATTCTAATTTAAGTAATTAGGAATATAAATATAAACTAAGACAATGGGTGACATTTACTTCTCTCAGACTCTAACAATATGGAGAACATGTGGTAGTCATATATTAATATTTTGAGGTTTTAGCCATCCCAGAAAGGCACAAAATATCTTTTTGAAATTGACATTACTTCCAGGATTTGTCTGAAAATCTGACTCTTCCCTTCTGTTTGGGGTCATCTAAGTCCCAAGGTTTGTATTACGCAAAGGAGTGATGGGTGTGGGAAAAGGACAGTTATTAGACTTCTTGCCAACTCTAATGACTGGTGTTCAAACTAGATTTAAGTTGATTCAGAAAAATGAAAGAAAAAGCAATATTTTTTACAGATTGAGGGCCATGCAGCACTTCATATTTGCTATTATCTTTAAGCAAAGATTGAATGTATCACCTATTTATAGTGCAATATAATTTACAAGATTCTTGAAATAATTATGGTTAATATGTGCCAAGCACTGTTTTAGACGTTATACATTTAATTTTTGTATTAATTTTCGATGCATAAAAATCAGTCTCAAGATAATGAAGGTCTATAATAATAAACATTTATTTTCTCCCTCAGAGGTCTGTGGGTTGTCTGTGGCTCAGCTGGGCTCCAAGATTGGCTGGCCTTGGCTCCAGGCTGTAAGCTGGGTTCTATCTGCTTTACCAATGCCAGTAGCTACCTAGAGCATGCTTTTCTTTTTGAAGACCACAAATATGCAAGCACAGAAGCCAAACCACACAAATATGTTTAAAACTTCTGCTTGCCTCCGGTCTACTAACATTTCATTGGCACAAGCAAGTCACCTGGCCAAGCCCAACAGCAGTGCATTGGGCTAATCCATATCCACAGTGGGAGACACTGCAAAATCACATGGAAAAGACTGTGAATGTATATATAACTCTATTAATGAGTAAGTGAAGAATTGAAAACAATAATTGTATATATCATAATCTCAGAGTAATTATGCAGATTGTTTGCTGTTAACTCACCATCATCCCCATCCCCTATATTATATTAAAGGGACTGATAGCTTTACATTTTAGGAGAGAAGTGTAGGAACAACATTTCCCCGAATCTCTTGACAAGAGAGTTCTGAGTCAGATTCTGTTCATGAGAAATACTTACTTGAGATATTGAAAATGAGAAATTAGGATAAAGCATTACTCTTTTTCAGTAGGTGGGCAGATAAATGGCAAATGGCAGTCATGAGGTCTGACTTGGCATTCTTTGTGAATCATTTGCCTTGGTGCTGCAGGCAGCTGACGTCACCAGCAGAGGTTTGCTGTGATTCCTTAAGCCTTCTGACCTCCAGAAGCCAGATCTTTGCTTCCCTGGAACTTCCCATAGTTTTGTAAGTATGTGTCATATTTTATTAAATTTAAGATGCTGTTGATTATGTTAATAAGAAAGAAAAAGATGTTATTAATTAGATTAAAAATTTTTATCCCTAAGATTTTTATTCTATACTTTTAATAAAGGCTCTTTTACTCTTATTTAGACAAGTTTCAAAAGCATGTATCACGATTATGTATACCTAAAAATGCAATCATGAACACAATAAATTTGTTATTTCTGAAATAACCTCACATTCAGAATTTTGCTCTTGTGAATCATTTTTCCACTTAGAGTCATCAGTGTCTACATTTTGTCATCAGGAAGTATCAAGAGTATTGGGAAAGGATTATTTCTTGTAAGAGTGCTCCATTATTGTCTCCTATCTTTTCTTCCAAGCTACTAACTATTCTGCAAATTTTCTGGTGTTATCTTGATTTTATGGTAACTCATATTCCATCCTCAAAGAGTCCTCAAATAGTTTGTAGATCCAAAGTGTAAGGATTTGCAAAGGTTTAGTTAAGCCAACAGGAATGACCATTAGATTCCGTACTTCTCCATGAGCTTATTCTTTACCCATTTTAATATATGTTCCTGTGATGCACCAAGAACTAACCTAATTGGTGGCTGCATAGGGCTCCTGAATATCTATTCTGGGGGACTTTCAAGCTAGCTCAGTGGCATTCCCTTTGTTGGTTTTGACCACATTCGATAACATAAATGCAAAAGATCTCACTTTTGGGTACCATTTTGTCATTTAAAATTAAATATGAAACCCATAGAATGTACAACACCACGAGTGAACTCTAATGTACACTGCAAACTTTGGGTGATAATGATGTATCAATATTGGTTTATCAATTGTAATAAATGCATTATTGGTGCAGGATGTTGGTGGGGGTGAGGCTGCACATGTGTGGGAGAGAAGGTGTATGGGAAACTCTCTCTGTTCAATTTTGCTGTGAACCTAAAACTGCTCTAAAAGACAAAGCCTACTAAAAATTGAATAAAAATATGCTGTTATTGTTCATTATGTGTAGCTTTATAGGTGTAGGCTGCTTTTTCTAACCTGTGTCATGATTTCCATGTCTTTAGCACCTTTAGCATTGATAGTATA
>CAUYRT010004369.1:0-13614 GCA_963574885.1 Lepilemur ruficaudatus
TTTTTTTTGGTGTTTTTGTTTTGTTTTGTTTTGTGTGTTTTTTTTTTTTCTTTTTGAGACGAGGTCTCACTCTGTCACCCAGGCTGGAGTGCAGTGACACAATCATAGCTCACTGCAGCCTCAAACTCCTGTGCAGTTCCATTTTTAAAAGGCTTTGTTGAAATATAATTCACATACTTTTAAACTGTACAATTCACTGTCTTCTAGTATATTCACAGAGCTGTGCAATCATGACCACAATCTCATTTTAGAACATTTTCATAACCCCCAAAAGAAACTCCATATCCATTAGCAGAAACATTCCATTCCCTCACAGCACCCCAGCATCCAGCCTTAGGCAACCAACAAGCTAATATCTGTCTCTATATCTTTGCCTACTCTGGACATTTAATATAAATGGAATCATACAATAAGTGTTGTTCTGTGACTATCTTCTTTCACTCAGTATAATGTTTTCACAGATTTTCTGTGTTGTTGCATGTATCGCTACTTCTTTCTGTTCGATTGCCAAATAACATTCCATTATAGAGATATTCCACATTTTGTTTATCCATTTATTTCATTTATCAGTTTATGGATATTTCGGTTTTTTCCACTTTGGGGCTATCATGAATAACGCTGCTATGAACATGTGTGTGCACATTTTTGTGTGGTCATATGTTTTCATTTCTCTTGGGTATATACCTAGATAGGGAATTTCTGGGTCATATGATATTGATAATCTGATATTAACTTTGTGATGAACCACCAAACTGTTTCCACAGTGGCTGCACCATTTTACTCTCCCACCAGCAGTGTATGAGGGTTCCGATGTTTTCACATCCTAACCAACATTTGTTGTTGTTGCTTTTTCTGATTATAGCCAACCTTGTTGGTATGAAGTGGTATTTCATTGTGATTACCAATTGCAAATTGGATTTGAAACTGATTGCATTTCCCTGCTGGCTTCTAGTGTTGGGCATCTTTTCTTGTGCTATTGGCCATTTGCTTATCTTTTTTAGAGGAATGTGTATGTGTATTCAGGTCCTTTGCCCATTTTTTCAATTGGGTTATTTGCCTTATCATCATTTAATTGTAAGATTTCTTTATATATTATGGATACTAGACTATTTTCCGATAAATGATATATTTTTTTCTCCCATTCTATGGGTTTTGTTTTCATTTTCTTGATGGTTTCCATTGTACAAAAGTTTTTAATTTTGATGAAGTCCAATTTATCTATTTTTAATTCTTGCTTGTACTTAAATGTCATATCTAAGAAATCATTGCCTAACCTAATGTCACAGCTCCCACTCATTTTTCTTAATTAAGCTGTTCTTTTAAAAACATAATACTTTATTGATGTAATTCACATAACACACAATTTACAACTTAAAGTGCACAATTCAGTGGTTTTTAGTCTATTTAACTCCTTTTCTTATTTTTAATTGTGTTGTCCTTTTGTTATTCAGTTGTAAGAGTTCTTTGTATATTCTGGATACTAGATTCTTGGCAGGTATATGATTTATAAATATTTTTCCAATTTTGTAGGTTGTCCTTTCACTTTCCTGATAATGTCCTTTGAGTCACAAAAGCTTTCATTTCTGATGAAGTTCAAATTTTCATCTAAATATCTAAATCAATCATAAGTGAGACTCAAGGTAATGTTGATACTGGGGAAAAATTCCTCTCTTCTTCAGCTGTGGATCTGTGAAATGAGAAAACAAGTTATATTTCAAAATGCAATGGTGGGACAGGCATGGGATAGCTATTCCCATTCCAAAAGGGAGAAATAGGAAAAAAAATGGCCACAGATCCCAAGTAAGTCCAAAACTCAGCAGGAGAAATTCCATCAGATTTCAAGGCCTGAGAATATTCCTCTGTGGCTCGATGCTGTGCCATCTGTATCCACGGCCCTGCCTTTGGAGTAATTTTTCTTTCATTTTTTTTCCATCTCTGTCCCATTCAGTTCCAGCTGGCAGCATTTTTTTACTGATATAAAATTCTCAAAAAACTTGTTGGTCTCGTATCCAATTTATGGTGGTCCAAGCCATTAGAAAAAAGGGTTCTCCACAGATACTTCCTGGATAAACATACCTCTATTCATGGCTTCTGCTGAGATGGTTGATTAAATCCATAATTCACATGTCTAATATCTTAGCAAGCAGTTGTCCAACCACTCACTGCTTTTTGAGCACACTATCAGGATAGGCTGAGAATTTTCCAAATGATCAGGTGCTGATTCTATTGTGCTTAACAGTTCATTCACCAATTTATCTCTTTCCTTTTGCATTTTACTATAAGCAACAAAAAGCAACTGAGCCACACCTTCCACATTTTCTTAGAAATGTCCTTGGCTAAATATCTAAGCTCATTGCTTACAAATTCCACTTTCCTCCTAGTGATAGAACATAATTCAGTCAAAACTCTGTCACTTTATAACAAGGATCACCTTTCCTCTAGTGTCCGATAACATGCTTATCATTTCTTGTTAAGTCTTTACCAAAAGTACATTTATTGCTCATATTTCTATAAACCCTCTCATCAAAGCAATCTATGATTTTTCTATCAAACACTTCAAAGTTCTTCTACTTTCTACCCATACATAATTGCAAAGTCAACTCCAAATTTTTTTGCATACGTTATAGAAACACTCCATTCCCTGATACCACAATCGGTATTAGATGCCTATGTCTGTCATAACAAATTGCCACTAACTTCATGGCTTAGAACAACAGAAATTTATTCTCTCACAGTTTTGGAGTTTAGAAGTCTGGAACTAAGGTGTTGGCAGAGCTATGCTTTCTCCAAAGGCTCTAGAGAAGAGTCATTCCTGGTCTCTTCCAGCTTCTGGTAGTTCCTAGCAAGCACTGGTATTCTTTTGCTTGTAGATGCATCTCCAAGCAATGTGCCCATCATTACATAGCATTCTTTTGTTTATCTGTGTCCTTCACCTCTTCTTAAAGGATACCAGGCATACTGGATTAAGGTCAACCCTACTCCAGTATGACCTCATCTTAACTAATTATATTTGCAATAGCCCAATTTCCAAATAATGTTAAAATCTGAGATACTTAAGGGTACTTCAGACATAAGCATATTTCTTTGGGGGACACAATTCAAACCATAACAAATATAGACGTTGTATGCATGTGTGCATGTGTGTGTGTATGTGTGTCTGTGTGTGTGCGTGTGTGTGTGTATGCATTCTCTGGAATTTTCTATAGATAGGATTATGTTAACTACAAATATAAATAGTTTTACTTTTTCCTTTCCAATTTGGATGCCTTTTATTTCTTTTTATTGCCTAAATGTTGTAGCTAGAACTTCCAGTACAATATTGATTAGCAGTGGTGAAAGTAGGTATCCATGTCCTATTCCTGATCTTCATGGGAAAACTTTCATGCTTTCACTATTAATTATGATTTTATTAATAGCTATGGGTTTTTTATAAATGCCATTTATCATGCTGAGGAAGTTCCTTTCTTTTCCTAATGTATTGAGTGTTCCTATCATAAAAAGGTATTGGATTTTGTCAGATGCTTTTATTACATCAATTAAGATTATCAATTTTTTTTCTTCGTTCTTTTAATGTGGCATATTACATTGATTGCTTTTCTCATGTTGAACCACCCTTACATTACGGAGATAAATTCCACTTGGTCATGATGAATAAACCTTTCACTATGTTGCTGGATTATGTTTGAAAGTATTTTGTTGAGAATTTTGTATGTATATACATTTGTTTATAGTTTTCTTGTAGTGTCTTTGTCTGGCCTTGGTATAAGGGTAATGTAGGCTTCAAAAAATAAGTTAGAAAATGGTTCTCGCCCTTCTATTTTTGAAAATATTTGAGAAACTGGTATTAATTATTTATATATTTGGTAGAATTCGCCAGTGAAGTCATCTGGTCCTGAATTTCTCTTTGTTGAAAAACGTTTAGTTGTTGATTCAATCTCTGTATTATGTATAAGTATGTTCAGATTTTCTATTTCTTCTTGGGTCAATTTTGGTAATTTGTGGGTTTCTAGAAATTTTTCCATTTCGTCTAGGCAATATAATTTGTTCGGGTACAATTGTTCATAGTATTCTCTTACAATCATTTTTAGTTCTGTAAGGTCACTAATAATGTCCTCATTTAATTTCTGATTTTAATTATTTGCATCTTCTCTCCTTTATCCCTTGTAAGTTTAATGAATAGCTTGGCAATTCTTTAGTTTTTTCAGAGAACCAACTTTAGGTCTCATTGAATCTCTCGACTATTTTTCTATTCTCTATTTTATTCGTCTTAGCTCGAATTTGTATTATTTTCTTCCTTCAGCTAGATTTCAGTTTGCTTTGCTCTTCTTTTGCTAGTTCATCAAAGTATAAAGTTAAATTATTAATTTTAAATCTTTTTTTCTTTATTAATGTATGCATTTGCAGCTCTAAATTTCTCTCTCACCATTACTTTTACTTAATTCCTTAAGTTTTGCTATATTTTGCTTTTGTTTTCATTCATCTATATTTTCTAATTTCCCATGTGATTTATTCTTTGACCTACTGGTTGTTTATGAGTCTGTTGTTTAGCTGGGAATTGTGGCACACAACTGTAGTCCCAGCTACTAGGGAGGGTGAGGCATGAGAATTGCTTAAGCCCAGGAGTTTAAGTTCAACCTGGGCAACATAGTGAGACCCCATCTCTAAAATAAATAAATACATAGCTTTTAAAAGATTGTTATTTAATTTCTACATATTTGTGAAATTTCTAGTTTTCTTCTGTTATTAATTTTTAGCCTCTTCCCACTGTGGTCAGTAAGATATTTTGCATGCTTTCAATCTTTTTGAATTTACTGAGACTGTTTAGTGGCTTAATACATGGCTTATCCTGAAGAATATTGCGTATGCACATGAAAAGGTATATTTTGTTGTTGAATTGTGTTCTATATATGACTCTTAGTTTACAGTATTTTTCAATTGTATACTTCTTTATTTATCTTTTTTCTAGATGTTCTATCCATTATTACTAGTGGGGTATTGAAGTCTTCAGCCATTATTGTCAAAATGTCTATCTCTCCCTTCAATCATATCAATATTTGCTAAATGTATTTAGCAGCTTAGTTGTTTGGTATGTAGATGTTTATAATTGTCATTTCTTCTTGATTAATGACCATTTTATCAACATATTTTTCTCTAGTAATACCTTTTGATTTGAAGTGTATTTTGTCTGAAAATGCTATAGCTACCTCTGCTCTCAGAGGTAGCTGCTTACAAAGAGTAACCATTCTTTGTAGAAATATCTTTTTTTATCCTTCTACTTTAAACAAAGCTAAATTTTAGAGCTAAGTTGAGTCCTTCATAGACAACCTCTAATTGGATTAACTTTTTTATCCATTCTGTTAACCAATAACCAGTCAGTAGTTTGAATCAGTAATCAAAAACCTCCCAACAGCAAAAAAAAAAAAAATCCCAGAATAAGATGGCTTCACTGGTGAATTCAACCAAGTTTTTAAAGAAGAATTAATGCCAATCATTCTAAAACTTCCAAAAAACTGAGGAACACTTCAAAACTCATTTTACAAGGCCAGAATTACTTGATACCAAAGGCAGACAAAAGCAATACAAGTAGAGAAAGTGACAGGACAATATACCTGATTAACATAGATGCAAAAATCCTCAACAGAATACTATAAAACTAAATTCAACTGCAAAATAAAAGGATCATTCAGTATAACCAAGTGGGATTTATCCTTGCAATTCAAGGATAGTTCAACATGCAAAAAGCAATAAATGTGATGTACCACCAAGGATAAAAATTATATGATCATCTCAATAGATGCAAAAAAAGTATCAGACATAATTCAACAGCCATTTATGATAAAAAAAAAAAACCCTCAAGAAATTAGGTATGAGAGGAATGTACCTCAATGCAATAAACACCATACATAATAAGCCCACAGCTAACATCACACTTAATAGTGAAAAGCTGAAAGCTTTTCCTCTAAAATTACAAACAAGACAAGGATGCCCACTCTTGCCACTTCCATTTAACATACTACCAGAAATCCTAGCAAAAGCAATTAGGCAAGAAAATGAAATAAAAAGGATCCAAATTGAGAAGGAGAAAGTAAAACTGTCTCTATTTGTGGATTCCATTATCTTATTTATATAAAACCCTAAAAATTCCACCAAAAAACTGTTAGAACTAGTAAGTAAATTCAGTAAAGTTGTATACACGATGCAGAAGCAACATAAAAGAAATCAGTTGTGTTTCTATACAAAAAGAAATTAAGAAATCAATCCTATTTACAATAGCATAAAAAATATGCTTAGGAATAAATTTAAACAAAAAAGTGAAAAATCTGTATACTTAAAACTATAAAACATTGCTGAAAAATTGAAGAAGGCACAAACAAATGGAAGTTATTCTGCGTTCATGGACTGGAAGAATTAATATTGTTAAAATGTCCATACTGTCCTTAGTGATCTACAGATTCAATGCAATCTCTAACAAAATTGCAATGGCATTTTTTACAGAAATATAAAAAAAAAAATCTTAATTCACGTAGAACCACAAAAGACCTCAAATAGCCCATACAATTTTGAGCAAGAAGAATAAAACTGGAGTCATCAAACTTCCTGATTTCAAATTATATTTCAAAGCTACAGTACTCAAAACAGTATGGTACTGCCATAAAAACAGACATAAAATATGCTTTTAAGTACATGTATTACAAAAGGGTCAAGTTTTCCAACATAGCATCCTAACATTTCTAGTATAACATCCAAGAAAAATCACAAAATAGAAATAATGGGGAAAAAAGTAAAGGAGACCTTTCTGGACTTCATTTCTAGGATTTATTCTAATATCATTAAAAAATTACCTATAAAAATGTTTTATGTTAAAAATAAGTATAGGCATGTATATGTTATTCTGATATTCATATTTTTTACAGTCCTATTTTATAGAGAAAACAAAAAGGCTTTTTAAATTCAAGAATATACTGCATAATTTTTAATATAGGTCTCAAAATTCAGGACAAATTTACATATGATCTGAAACAGGTTTTTTTGTTTGTTTGTTTTGGAGAAGATTTAATGTAAGTGACGCTGCCTAAACAAAATTTAGCTGAAATTACAAACAGAAATAGCAACGTCTAAAATCCACTAGAGTACTGTAGAAACTAGAGTTTGAAGAGCCAAAGGGACCAAGTTGATTTTTTTCTAAATTATTAATAAGCTATAAAAATCCCTTTGTGCAGATAGAGATAGTCCATGCATTATACTTAAGTTCTAAAGCACACTGCAAATCAGGATTTTTAGGGAATTGCTGACACAACTTTGGACATCAATGCGCATTGTTAATACAAATTCCATCAATTTGCCTAATTTATAGCTAAGTTTCATTGTGCTCTTCCTTTTACTTTTGTCCATTTGTATAATTTTAATCCAAACTTACATTTAAGCAAGTCTTCCCCTTTGATCAGTTTTGATACTGCATTTATTTCTAAATTATTCTTGTCCTGAGAAATCTTTTTCCCTTTCCTTTTTCATCTTGTAGAGCTTCTGGTTTATATCAATCTGATGAAATAGAGCACAGTCTTTTTTGTTTCAATTATAAAAGTACTCATGACTATCTTATTAAAACACTGCTCTTCCATTACAACGTAAGGCATTTCATGAGAAAATGGTGACAAAAAGCAACAAGAAGAGTTTAGGCAAAGTAACTACTGTGTATTATGCCAAATATTTATCAAATTCTGAGGCTTTAACATCCTATTTGTCACATGCAAACGCTTTTATCATTTCATTGGTAGTACAGTGTATTCATGCAAAAGATTTTACACTCAAATGTTTTTCATTTTGTTGTGCCTAGGTCTTACAATCTTGTAATTATGTCTTTCATTTCTGAGAAAACTTAAAACTTGGTTCTTATTTGTTTGTCTCTCCACTCTAGTATAACTCACGTTTATCATAAGTGGATCAAAACCAGGATGATTACTTTCCTTACTATTTCCTTATAAAAGACTAGAGTGACTGTTTTTTCCTGATATTCTACATTTTAATGCATTCACCATTGTTTGCTTTTTTATACTGACGCTAAGTACTCTTTTAAACTTTTAATAGTTCTCCCCTCCATTAACCAAATTCTTTCTCTAATGATATGCTTGGTACTCCATGACTTGAAGTGCAAATTGCATTTATTCATTCATTCATTTATATCTTTGTTACTCTAAAATTGTAGTCTATCTACCATTTTCTTGATTATTTGTCATTTATAGCAATAATTTTTATTTTTTTTCTGTAGAGCACATACTGAATTTCTAGGCCTCTGGTGCTTACATTGATTAGCATTAGTATCATATTTTCAGCTGAAAAAACATTGAAACCAGAGGGTATAAGTATTAGCATAAATACTAATAATAAGCATATTAATTTCAGCTAAATTTGTTTAGGCAGCACCACCTATATTAAATCAGTCTCTAGAGGGACCCAAAATGACCCTGACCTTAATAAGATTTCCAGTTTTGTGTGAGTGTATGTATGGGTCTCTTGTGCTATATCAATTGTTTAATACACACTGAACCCAGAAAATGTTGTTTGGAATAACTATTGCCAAAATTGGCATAACCTCAAAATTCGTTGCCTCTAGCAATATCCAAAGAAAAATAAGCTAGTCAATATAAAAATGTGTCAAAAAATCCCAATTCTTTAGAGACATCCCTATGTTCAGAATTGTAGCTCAAAAAAAAAAAAACACTTACTGATTTTACACTCCCTTTCCATCAAAATACATTATATAGCAGGCTGAAGTATGGTCAGCTTGACATACCTTTATGTATGCATGCAATCTCATACTCATATTTGATTCTAGACCTTTCCTAAGATCAAGACAATACATTGCTACACACTTTGCCTGTCTGCTGCTGTTATTTCTTAGACAATTGTACTCATACTTCACTGCTCTAAGTTGTACTTCAGTAAATCCAGGTAAAAGTGTGTTCCTCTAGCTTCTCTTGCTTTCTAATGCCAGCTGCGTGCTATCCCCTGGAATTCATTCACTGTCATGACTACCCCTGTGGGATTTCAAGAAACATAGCAAAGCTCCTGTGCCCATTTCAAAGCACTTTGGAAATCCTCAGCTGCAAATGAAGTCAAAGTGAAAAATTGTTTTCTGTCTTTTTCTACAGTGAAAACTTGCAGTGTGCTGAACTCATACTTTTTAAGAGATTGCCCTTCCACACTGTTTTTTTGTTTTTGTTTTTTTGTTTTTACTTCTACCTTCCTAAAGGATGCAAGATCCTTCCTGTTTGTGCAGATTCAGGTCACATCTAAGCCCGATCCTTTTCTGATTATTCACAAATAAATCATCCTCAAAATAAAGGAAAAAGTCATACAATCCTCCTACAGCATTAAATTTGTAATCATACAAGACAAGTCATGAAATTCAGGATTACGGTTCCCACGGTAACCCTGCTCTTTCCCTACTGTGTATTCTGTACAACACTGTTTTTATATTTAAAATGCTTTTCTTACACACTGTATTCTAACTCTCAGCTTCAGCATCTTGCAAGAGCTGTCTGATTAAGTATTCACTTTACAATATGAACAACGATTTATTAATTTTTGAAATCCAACTAAAATTAAATAAATCAAAATAGTTAATAGGCATTCTGACTAGAATAGAAAATAAGATTCACATTACAACCAATTCTACAAATCTAACTTGTATTTCCTAATTTAGCCACTAGTTGTCATCCACTCTTTGAGGAATCATCTCCCGAGGGGGGAGCAAACTTCCATAACTCCATGGGAAATGAAATTAGATTCTCTTTTATGCTTGAAGTGTTTTGTGACATCATAAAATAGCTATCAAGTGTTTAGAATTGTTCCCTTTTTCCAGAACAGAGTATAAATATTCTTTATTTATATAGGAGTTTGATTATATGATATTAAAAGACTAACACTTTCTCTTTAGTATGGTATCTCTAGTTGTTAGATTTTCAATAGCAAACTGGCCTTCTGATTTCTGTGTAATGACCTGAAATAACATTTAAGTTTTGCTTAATCCCCTAAACTTTATTTGACCTCCAGGACTCAATTTATTCTTCAGTCTGATTATTTTACTCAATCTTCTTGCTCACTAAAACTGAAACAAAGTCCCTGAATTTCTGCCCTTAGTCTTTTATAAAGATTTTTCCTGTAACCTGTAACTTCCATGCAAGACACCTTCAGGTATATAAAATATAGTATATAGGTATATATAGGTATATATTTTATATAGCTGAAGGAAGATATTTCTGAGAGGGACAACACAATATATACTTTAGAGAACCTATTTTACCAGGTGCTTTAGTCTTAGACCAAAAGTGCAGGGAAGAGCCGGGCACGGTGGCTCACGCCTGTAATCCTAGCACTCTCGGAGGCCAAGGCAGGAGGATTGCTTGAGGTCAGGAGTTCGAGACCAGCCTGAGTAAGAGCGAGACCACATCTCTACTAAACATAGAAAGAAATTTGCTGGACAACTAAAAATATATAGAAAAAATTAGCCAGGCATGGTGGCACATGCCTGTAGTCCCAGCTACTGGGGAGGCTGAAGCAGGAGGATCACTTGAGCCCAGGAGTTTGAGGTTGCTGTGAACTAGGCTAATGCCACGGCACTCTAGCCTGGGCAATAGAGTAAAACTCTGTCTCAAAAAAAAAAAAAAAGTGCAGGGAACCAGTAAAGCATGGGACACTGGGATTGGGGGACTGGGATAGGAGCATCTAGGAAAGCTAAGAAAAGGTTAAGCCAGGGAAGATGGAATGGAGCACAGCACAAACTTTACCTACTCACAGATATGCCTAAACTGTGGTCCTGTCATCTGGCCAAGTCAAAAGACACATAGCTTTTTTTCCCCGAGAGGTAGTACCTCATAGTAATAGAGAGTGCAGACTCTGGAACCACACTACCTGGGACTGAATCTCAAATCTGCCTCTCTTATAAAATAAGAATATCAGTACCTATGGCACAGGGTTTGTTACTATGAAATGAGTGATAAATTTAAAGTACTTCTAAAAGTGCCTGTCACATAGGACTTGCTCTTTGAGTTTGCAGTTTTGCTGCTTTTATCATTACCGAGTAAATTTTTTAAACTCATTGTACCTGTTCTTTTAATCTATTTTTTCTAATTATTGATTTCATGAGGGTACACATCCATCCAATTTATTTAATGGACTAAAAGACCTTGTAGTCATTTTGTTGAGAGAAAAGAAATGTAGCAGGGAAAATATTTGCCTCCAGTATATCTTCAGAGCATTTCATGCCCCGACTCCCAGACCCCCAGAGCTTAGCAGAGGAAGTCTGGTAAAGTGGACACTCACCCTGGCCACAGTCTCCCAAACTTGTTCCTTTTCAATAATCTTATAATATGTTGGCATGGCCATAATTAATCCATAATGAAAAGGCCTTAAAGGAATCCATTTGACGGCACATCCTTTAGATTTATATAGAGGAGAAAATCAAAAGATAGTTTCTTATCTATGTGCTAGTTTCCTCACCAAACAAAAGTGCATACTCTGACTCCCTTTGGAATCAGAAGCCTGCCTCCTACTCACGCAATATATTCTGGCCCTGTCCACACTTCCCAACGTATCCTCTCCTGACCATGGTTTCTCTCTACTGCCTTCGCTAGTTAAACCTGCATGAGCATCTGTCTCCAGGAGACAAATTCAAAGTCACTGCACAAACATGGATATATATGAAAATTAAATGCAAAGACAAGAAACAAAAGACAAATATATCAGTACATGTTCTTTTGATTATAGTTTTTCTTGGAAAACTGGTCACGGTTTACATTCACGGTTGTATGAGATGATATTTAATGCATTAAAAGAAAAAAGAGAAAGAGAAACGGGATATCAGGTTGTTTTTTTTTTTTTTTTTTTTTTTTGAGACAGAGTCTCACTCTGTTGCCCGGGCTGTAGAGTGACGTGGCATCAGCCTAGCTCACAGCAACCTCAAACTCCTGGGCTCAAGCAATCCTTCTGCCTCAGCCTCCCAAGTAGCTGGGACTACAGGAATGTGCCACCATGGCCGGCTAATTTTTTACATATATTTTTAGTTGGCCGATTAATTTCTTTCTATTTATAGTAGAGACGGGGTCTCACTCTTTCTCAGGCTGGTTTCAAACTCCTGACTGTGAGCGATCCACCCACCTTGGCTTCCCAGAATGCTAGGATTACAGGCGTGAGCCACTGTGCCCGGCCTCTTTAGTCACTTTTAATGTGGAATTATTCATCAATTTCATGATATTGATACATTTGAAGAATATAGGCCAGTTCTTTTGTACAATGTCTCCCAATTTTGGGTTTGTTTGGTATTTCCTTATGATTAGAATGAGGTTGTGCATTTTTGGTAGAAATACCATAGAAGTGATGATCTGTTCATAATGTATCATATTGTGATGTATCAGATGTAAGTTTGCCTTCTATACTAGTGGTCAGTTTTATCACTTGTTTAAAGTGGTATTTCTCTAGTGTCTTGGAGATATAAAGTTCAGTTTTCTAAAATATAAAAAGGAACATGATAGTTACTTTGCAGGATGTTTGTAAGGAGTTAGAAATTACATGAGGTTGTGATCAGGAAACGGTAACCTTTACTCTTACTGTATATTCCACATAAATTACAATTATGTGATTATAGTCTTATTTGAAAGTTATGATATAAAATGTCCTGGAGAATAAATACATGGTTCCTGATCAACTGAAAAATACGCAAAATTATAGCAAAACTGTTGAACATTGAAGAAAAAAGGCTACTAGCCTATTGTATATAACATACTAGACTAAGTTAATGTTTATCTTTGGTGGAGCATAAGGATGATTTTTAAAAATCCTACTTCATTTTCCAAGTTTTTCTGGGTGACAGATTCAGTAAAAAACATTTGGCTTTATTAGAAAAGTTGTTAGCACTTTTTCCACTGTGAAAGCAGCTTAGCTTTTATAAGCCTTGTGAATGGATGAGCGATACAGAGGAGGAGCTTTGGTAATGGTTCTTTTCTTGGTAAGATATTTTTCAACTTGAGAGTTGGCCTGGCAAATGCCACTAATGTTTATCATAGGGGTGGGTGCAGTGATCTTGTTTAACATAGAATTTACCAGCTGATCCTGCTTTTTACTCTTTTTTCCCAAGCCGAACAGACCTCTTCACCTGGTAACTTCCTTATTGTGCTTTGGTTTATGTTGGGGCTTTTTTTATTGACTATGTATTGAATTGTGTATCAAATAGAGTAATTTTCTTATTGACGAAGATAGGTAGGGTATTTTACAAAGGTAAAAAATATTTAAAGTTCTGATTAAAAACCTTCATGTTTCGGCCGGGCGCGGTGGCTCACGCCTGTAATCCTAGCACTCTGGGAGGCCGAGGCGGGTGGATAGCTCAAGGTCAGGAGTTCGAAACCAGCCTGAGCAAGAGCAAGACCCCGTCTCTACTATAAATAGAAAAGAAATTAATTGGACAACTAAAAATATACAGAAAAAATGAGCCGGGCATGGTGGCGCATGCCTGTAGTCCCAGCTACTCGGGAGGCTGAGGCAGAAGGATTGCTTGAGCCCAGGAGTTTGAGGTTGCTGTGAGCTAGGCTGATGCCACGGCACTCTACAGCCCGGGCAACA
>CAUYRT010004370.1:0-32732 GCA_963574885.1 Lepilemur ruficaudatus
GATGTAGTTATTGTGGACTTAGACAGTCAGTCAGGAGTGAGCAGGAAGCCTGAATTTCTACAAACAGGTTGTTTATGACAGAGAGGCATGTCTCAGAGCAAAGTACACTCATTGTCTCCGGCTCTCATCCTGCAGACTAGATATTTACCGTGTCTTCCCTTTGAAGACACAGAAAAGTCCACAGAGAGATAACCAGGGAGTCTCTTGGATTGCTTCCCTACCAGAGATTTGAGAGCTCTACCATGATAACAGCCTCTGGTAAGTGAACCATTGAGTTCACACATTCTTTCAGGGCAAAACCCTGCAAACTCCTGTTTCTGTCTTTAATATGGCAATATTGGGTGATACAATAAAATAATGATCTTATGAGCCACATTTCATCAAGTCCTCAATCATATTTCCCAACAACTGGTTAAAATTTGCCCCAGTGTATGTTAATCTCACACTTTTGGATTGTATTAAACACATCCTCCAGGATGCCAGGTAAGTTTGGGCCTTATTAAACTAATTGAGTCACACCTGGGCCTTAGAGCTGCTGTGGCTTCCACTGAAGTGGGTATGGTAAATGTCATGCCAAAGTCTAGCTTGCTTTTGGACAAGTATGAGACAATTAGAGGTGATAAAAAATGAGGTGATAGTGGGCTTGGAGACTATATATTCAGAAAAATACATGCCAATCACTGGTATGTTTTCATAATCCACAGGAAAAAGTAACTGTATAAAATATATCTGTACATTTCCAAATGGGGTCCACTAGGACATAGTTCTTGTTTATATTCAACTAGTGGTGGGAAACCTGAGGCCTCAAAGCCACATGTGGCCCTCCAGAATCACTAAGTGCAGCCCCTTGACTGAATCCAAACTTCACAGAACAAATCCCTTTATTAAAATCCCTCTAGTGAAAGGGATTTATTCTGTGAAGTTTGGATTCAGTCAAAAGGCTGCACTCAAGATCCAGAAGGCCACATGTGGCCCCAAGGCCACAGGTTCCCCACCCTGTGTGGCGTGAATGTTGGTTATAGTTAAGACATGAACTGCATATATCCTCTGATACTAAGAAAAGTTTGTCAACCAGTGTTTGATTAATATTGTGGAGGATCATTCCTTTTATCTTGGATTATCTCAGGAAGTACTTTAGTAAGTGTCCATTTGAGGTTATCTTGTGTCACTATTCAGCCATCCTAGCTTTGTTACGACTTATCTTACAACCCAAACATTCTTAGTATTTCATTTCAGGATTGGCGGCCAAATTTTGTGAATTCATAAATGGAATTTTTTAACTTCTTCATAGATTTTCCTTTTTGTTTTATAAGAAGTCTTTGCATAGGACTTTAGTCAGCAAAACTGGCTTAGCATAATGACCTGTGTAAGCATTTCCTCTAGATGCATTTATTATGTCTTTTATGGTGAATCTCTACTTTATAATCACAATTTTATCAGGTAGCACTAAAACATCAAGCAATTAATATATTTTTGGCCCAGTTTTTATTGAAGTACCTAAGAGGTTAAGAATACTCTTTGTTTCCATAGCATTTTAAAGTTGTGAACTACAAAAACCTATTGACTATCTGTAATTATACTTAGACTTTTATATTAATTAAATTGACATGCCCTTCAAAGGACCGTAAGTTTTGACCCTTGAGCTGATTTTTTTCCTGATAAAAAGCTGACTTCTACAAGGAAATCTAGAGTAGCTATTCATAAGCAGCCTGGTACTTTCCCTTTTCATTTGTGAGATAAGACACATCAGTATACAATGTCAAGTAAGGATTTCATATGAGAATGATACATTCCGAAAATGGACAATTCTTGAACTATAGAAGCATAATTATTATATTTTCCATCAGGGAAAATATTAAAATACTTAATAAAATAATGGAAATATTAAACTTGCTGAATTGAGATATATATTTAATATGAGGAGAAAGTATAAATATTTCATATTTAATCAGCTAGCAAAAAATTGTTGGATGATTAGCATTCGACAATTAACAGGAATTGTATTGAATGTGGTGCCATCAAGACTGAAGGTGATTCTAGTACAAAAACTCAATAGTTTTGACTAACTCATCAGAGAGAACAAATTATTTGTGACAAGGAGGATAAGTCTTTGTTATTATAGCCTACCTAATTAGGCTATACTGATGGCCTTTGATGTGTGCTATGTTGTTAAATTAATGTCCTAGAGCATGACCTAACCATTCATGTACATATAAAAATAAAGTTTTATAATGATTTGGTAGACCCACATAGGTGGATGTTGAAGGGGCATTTTGAGCATACTTTGGACTTTTTCAATTTCTGTGAGTCATAGGAGTGATTCTGAGATGTATGACTTAGTCAAATAATAAAAGGGCATTCCTATTTTTTAAAAAATTTTTGTACTCATTACCTAGAATATATGTTTAATCTAAGAAATTTCCTGAATTACCTTTTAGTTGTTGGTCATGAGTAATTTGTGATAATTTGGAATCTTCCTTGGATAATGTCTTTTCTTCAATTGATAGATCACGGCTTAGAATAATGAACCATTATTTTGCAGAGTTGGAATTTTTTCCTAGAAACTTGGTGTCCCTTTATAACTAACTTGATGAGTATGTGGGTAGAGTGAGTTTTAAGATTTTCCAAAGTAGGAGAATATGATATGAGGTTATCTGCTTACTAGAGCAAAGTGAGTCCACAGAGGATCTGTATATTAAGATCCTGTTTCAAGATTCAGAAGTAGGATAAATCTTTAGTAAATCCTTAGGTATGTCATTGTCTAGGTGAATTGTTCATTTTTCCTAGGAGAAGACAAATAATGATTATTTGTATCATTTTAGAGACTAAATTAATAAATCTAAGCATAGATATATTACTATAAAGAATTCTATCAAAGGGACTGAGGAGAATCTGTGTTAGGCACTACTGGGGAGCAAGGAGTTACAAGGAGTTAGCATCTTATAAATTGCTCATTGAATTTGGAAAAATCTAAATCCTTTACTACTGGGCTTTTTGACAGGTAAATTAGAATATTGCTGAGGCTGGCTGAAAGAATAATTTGTCCATTGTTCATTGGTAAGATCAATCCAAAAACTTCTTTGACTTCATCTTATGAGGGTTTTGAAAAACTTTAGGCAAAAACTTTGAAAAATAATCTGGAAAAACAGAGGTTTACTCTAATTAATTTTCCTATGTCTCTAGATTCTTTGCCCACAGGTTTCTGGGAATAGCCATGTTTTCAGGTGTTTTTTTAAAAATCAGATGCAGTGTAGATAAATTACTAATAACATACATATCAACTATAATCAACTCATCACATACATATAAGCTATAATCAGTTTGTAGGATTTTCTGGGACTGAAGTATACTTTATCTGGAAATTCTACTTTCAAAATAATTCTTTATCTATTAAATTTGCAGGAGTTATGACATAGAGGAGTAGTGCTGGCATCATGGGCATGTGACCTGTGCTGTCCTACAGAGCCCCTGGTTACAAGGATCCCATGCTTGATTTAACACTTTGTTGTCATCATCTTGAAATTCTTAATAAATATTGAACAGGGGTCCCACATTTTCATTTTTGCACTGGGTCCCACAAATTATGTAGCTGATCGTGTAGAAGAATTGTACCAGAGTAATAGCTACAGATTGGTCATGGAGAAGAATTTAGGATTATCAGAAATCCCCAGATTAAGTGGTTGGAGTGCTCTGAGGGAATTGGTTTACTATAGTACTGGGGTTGATGACAGAGTGGTACCCATATCAATGAGAAAGTTATATTATTGTCTGTTTAGATTATAAACAATTTCTCATGGGGTTTTAGAATGAGACAGGGAATTGGTGGTGCTTATGTTTCCATTCAAGCAGCATCTTTGGACAGTTTTTTTTTAACCCAATGAGAGGCACTGGTTCTTCTAATGACCTTTTTATTGCAATAATTGTAAGTATCATTACTTAGAAGTTTTCTATTCTTTAAGAATATTCTTAGTTTTTTTGTTTGTCTTATTTGGAGAATAGGAGTCTGTGTTCATTTCTAGCTTATTTACTTTCTAAGACTCTTAGAAAATATTAAACCACATGTTGGAGATATTCCAAATTGACATTTTCTCACTCCAATTAATTTTTAAATAAATTCCTTATTTCAGGTCTGTGTTCATTTATAAAAGAAAGAAAAATGCCTCTTTTATTTCAGCTGTTATGTTTTCCCCAAAATATTGCTTGAAATTTTTCAGAAATCTATTATTAAAATCTCCTATTGATCCATCTTCATTTTGTTTACAATTTCTAATCTTTATCAAATCTCTTTTTGTCCAGCTTTACTGAGGTATCATTGGAAAATAAAAATTGTACATATTTAAGGTGTACAACATTATGATTATGCATATTTTACACACACACACATTGTGAAATGATGACCACAATCAAGCTACACATCCATCACCTCACAGAGTTACTATTTTTTTTTTGTGGTGTGAACACGTAATACCTACTCTCTTAGCAAATTTCAAGTGTAAAATATAATTTCCTATAGACATCAGGCTGTACATTCTGTAGATCCCCAGAACTTACGAATCTTACAATTAAATTTTATACCCTTTACCAACATTTTCCCATTCCTCTACCCCTATCACTGCCCCTGGAAACCACCATTCTACTCTGTTCTTCCATGAGTTTGACTTTTTTAGATTTCAAATATAAGTGAGAGCAACTAGTATTTATCTTTCTGTGTCTGGCTTATTTCACAGAGCATAATGCTCTCTAGGTTTATCCACGTGTCATAAAATGACAGGATTTCCTTCCTTTTTATGGTTAAATAGTATTCTGTTATATGTATACACTGCATTTTAAAAAATCATTTCATCCATCGGTGGACACTTTGTTTCCATATCTAGAATAATGCTACAATAACATGGGAGTGCAAATATCTCTTTGAGATACTGATTTCATTTCCTTTGGTTATATACCCAGCAATGGAATTGCTGGATCATTATGTAGTCTTATTTTTAATTTTTTTTGAGAAAACTCCATACCATTTTCCAGAATGAATGTACTGATATACCGTTCCATCATCAGTGTACAAGGGTTACCTTTTCTCCACATCCTCACCAACATTTGTTATCTCTTGTCTTTTTGATACATAGTTTGAAAATATTTTATCCCAATCCATAGGCTGCCTTTTTACTTTGTTCATTGCATACTGTACTACGCAGAGCTTTTTAGTTCGAGGTAGTTTCACTTGTATGTTTTTGGTTTTGCTGGCTGTACCTTTGGTGTCAAGTCCAAGCAATCGTTGCCGTGACCACATCAGGAAGCTTTCCCCCTGTTTTCTTCAAGGAGCTTTACAGTCTCATGCCTATGTTTAAGTCTCCCCCGTTCCCTTCTGGCTGCTGGAGGCTCCCACCCTCCCGCCTGGAGGGGGCGCCAGCCCGGCCGGCAGCCAGCAGCCCCGGGCCCTAGACTCCCCGGGGCCGGGTCGGCAGCGCGCACGCGCGGGCCCACGGGCTAAACCCTCCGAGAGTTTCCTGCGCGACAGGCGTGAGGGCAGTGAGGGGTTAGCCCCCGAGAGGGCCAGGCGGCGGTCACACCCCACCATGGAAAAGGAGGCTGTCCCAAAGCGGAGAGGGAGGCTTCCTGCACCGGACAGCCACCCCTACCCCGCCAGGCTCCCAACCCCTAAGCGGAGAGCGGGCCGGTTCCTCACACCCTGCAGCAGGCTCCTCCTCGTGTTTAAGTCTTTAACCCGCTCTGAATTAGTTTTTGTGCATAGTTTAAGGTAGGAGTAAAATTTCATTGTTCCGCACGTGGATAATGAGTTTTTTCAGCACCTTTCGTTGAAGACTCTATCCTTTCCCCAACGTGTGTTTTTCACCGTTGAGTATGATGTTAGCTGTGGGCTTATCATATACGGCCTATATCACGTTAAATGCATTAACAATTGTTGAACTCAGAATATGGGCTAACTAAAACAGCCTTTCACAATTTGTCCTCATGAAGGTTATTTAGGGAATGTGAGACAAATTTGACTAATTGCCTTTTCGACAAGTTGGTCTCTAGTCCAACAGACCTACAAACTTTTGATGTGTAAAACTTTATTCCATATGGTGTTGATTTTTGTGTATGATCACTAATATAATCTAAAAGAAATTATTGTGAGTCTTATCTATGTATTATTAATTTTCATTTATTTTATATTTATTGCTATTGTTGGTATAAGGAAATAAGGTGTGTGTGTGCACCCATTGATCATGTTTTTTCTGTCAGTTCTCCTTAACTCTCTTACAAATTCTTTAATGTTTATCCAAAAAATGAGCCCATCTTGTGTATAATATGTGAGTATTTTGCTATCTTTATTTCTTTGAGTCCTGGACACTTGATATTTCAGAAAATTGTTAAGGATGAAATCTCTTGACCTTCACCCAAGAAGTTGGTATCTTTCTTATTTGCTGATGTTAATTAAGCATTTCCCTGCTAGAAAAGTGAGACTATTTTGACAGAATTATTTTTATTGGTTCCTCTCTATCTAGCTCAGGTAATTTTCATAGGAAAATGATTGAAGGGTAGCAAATGATTTTAATTATATTTGTGAATTTCTAATAATAGATATAATCTGTAGTATGTGTTTATTATAGAATTCCAAAATCTTGATTCTGCTAGTATACTGTGTTTTCTAAGATTGCTTCTTAACTAAATCTTTTTCCAAACCAGGAAGACCTCGGAGGGTTTACAAATCTTCAAAGATTCATCTATGTTAAGGTAAGGAATTTCACAGCCTTGCAGTTCTTTATGTCTCAGTGGGGTATTTCCCAATGACATTGCATCAGGCCACATTTCCAGAAGTGTTTCATTGTCCCACCTGATCCGTAGGGATTCTCCTTACTTATCTAAGAACAGGAAGCCTGTACTGTGAGAGTATTTGACTTGCCAATAGTATATTAAGAAAATAGTTCATTGGTTTTCCTGGTTCATTTTTTAACTCTGATCTCGCATGTGTGAGTTTTGTCTGCTTAGTGTGTTTGAATAAAGTCACTTCAAAGATAGCTCATCTCTTCCTCAGGAAAAAGAAATTGAAGTCTCTCAGAATTATTTTTAGGGCAAAATCACCAAAGTATAATACAATGAAATACTTTGATGTCATCAGAATCCATATATAGCCAGAGCAACCAAAAAAACATAGAATCAGACTATTCACTGATATTTTATAGGGAAAAAAAACCTTAAGGACTCTTAAATTATCAAGTAAAATTTGACTGTTTCATGAGTAAAAAGCCTACATTTAATTCCATTTAGATATACAGTGGCCTATGGTAACTAAAAGCTCACATAATATCACATGACAGAATCTTAAAATTGTAATTATTATTTCAAGATTGAATGTGGGATACAGTTAATATTTGGGCTTGTGTATTTGATCTAAGTATGTTGTAAAGTGGTAATTTTCAAAATAAAAAAATACTAGTTGTGTGAAAACATTAGTACCTGTAAAATACTTTCTATATCCATATGCTAATTAATGCCTAAATATATAAGTATGAATTTCAGAGTCTTTTTTTTTCTTTTTCCTTACAGAATGGGATTTTATATAATCTTTTCTCCATTATATTTTCCCCGATTTTTCCTTCTTTCTCTGTTCACGCCTAAACTATGTACAACATAGCCTCTTTCTCTGTCTGCTTTTGAAACTTTTTTGCTGGGATCTCCAATACTTCCTAATTGCCCAATTTAGAGCGGACAGCACATTTGATGTCTTCTAAGAATTCTCAGCTGCATTTCATATTTTTGACATTTTGCTCCTCATTGCAATTCTTCTTTGCTTTCTGGGACGCAGTATTTTGCTTGTAATCTTGCTACCACTCTGAGATTCTGTGCTTGGCTCTCTTCTCATTTATATCCTTTTCCTGAATCATTTCATCTACTCCTATGACTTCAAATACTGCAAAGAAGCAGTATTCTACTGAATCTGTACAGTTGACCCTTGAACAACACAGGTTTAAACTGCACAGGCCCACTTACATGCAAATTTTTTTCAATAAAAGTTACACCAAGTGTGCCTGCCTGTCTTCACTGCTTCTCCTTCCCCTTCCTTCACCTTTTCTGCCTCTACCACCTCTGAGACAGCAAGATTAACTCCTCTTTTTCCTCCTTCTCCTCAGCCTACTCAACATGAAGACAAGGAGGATGAAGACCTTTATGATGAGCCACTTCCACTTATATTTTCTCTTCCTTATGATTTTCTTAACATTTTCTTTTCTGTAGCTTACTTTATTGTAAGACTACAGTATATAATACATAAAACATACAAAATATGTTACTTGACTGCTTTTGTTATTGGTAAGGTTTCTGGTTAACAGTAGTTATTAGTAGTTAAATTTTTGGAGAGTCAAAAGTTATGTGTGAGTTTTTGATTGGGGTTCGGCACCCCTAACCCCCGTGTTGTTCAAGGGTCAACTGTACTTTCATCCCAGACATATTATCTGGATTCTAGACCATTATTATCAACTCTAGTCCAGGGCATCCTTTGTATCACATGCTGAATCCATAAGCTTTGCTTCATAAGCATTTTTTCACCTAATTCAGGGGTAGTTTGATTGAAGCTAAGAAAGATTTGATTGAAATATGGAAAAATGTGATAGAATACCCAAGCCTTCAGCAACGTGCCCGAAAAATACTTTCTTGCTTTTCAGCCACTTATTGCTGCGAGTCTACACTAACCTACCTAACCCAAATCAAGATGCCCATAAGGTCACAAATGACTGATACCGTCTAGAAGATCAATTGAAACTACACACCTCTGTGCTGCAATCAAACATTCAAATGCTTTCCAACAACAAGCAGACACAACGAAGTCATTAAAAGGTTAGTTAATTTTAAAATTAACAAATAGTTTTCATTTTTGAAATTATTAAGTACATATTAGATTTTTATAAAACAATGTAAATTTTTATGTATATCTAATTGAAATTTCTTGCATGTGGCCTTCTTTGATTACAGCTAAATTAATATGGCCTTCCAACATGAAAAGGTTCCCCAACCCTCACCTAGTCCGACCTCTTTCAGTGGAAAGAACCATTTGCCATCTAAAGTCAGAACCCTGTGTATTCCAGATTTATCTCTCACTATCAAGTTCTATTTCTCTGGAGTCTATTCTGTCTTTTATACTGCTTATTTGTCATTTAGTCTGCTTATTAGTTTCCCAACTAGTGGTTTTCTATCTTTACATAGTCCATTCCTCATAACCATAACAGAATAATCTTTAAAGTATCAAATAAGTACTTCATCTTAAATTGAGTTCGATGTATAAAATAAAACAATTGATTTTTGTAAAATTGCAAGCTAGTTGTTCCAAATCTATTTATCAAATATTCCTCATTTGATTTGTGATATCTGTATTTTTGTAGAATCAGTTCACACACAATTGAGTCTCTTGCTGGGAAGTCTTTTCCAATGTGTTGGTGGTGTTGCTTATCTGGTGACCATACGCTGTATTATATATTATGTATTTATTAATATACTGAGATGTTTGGTAAAACCAAATTCTTCCATTGATATTTTATTTCTGAATTATCTTTGATACAGTCAACTATTGATTTTTTTTCAAATTATTTTGTCAGTGCCTCCCAAAAATTTCATTTGAATTACGTTGAATCTATAGTATAATATGGTGAAAATTGATGGTTTTACGTGTATCATTGCTTTTGATTAACATGATATACCAAGGAAATAATGCTTTGATATTCTCTCAACGATGTAAGCGTTATAGCCTTACGTAAAGATTTATAGTTTCTTTATATTAATAAGATTTCACTTAGGGAATTCGAAGGATTACAATCCCCCCTTTTGCTACTTTCTTTTTCAAGGCAATATTGTGGCAAGAATATTCCCATCTAACAAGTTAGGATTGAAACTGGAAAGTTAGTCGTTCATTTTTATCTCTCCTCTCTACAATACAATCAAATTGTCTGTGATTCTCTCAAGTCACTCTTCCCTGAAATCTGAAGAGAGTGATTAAGTTCCAGTTTGAGCAGAGATGGCTGAAAATCCTGTTTGGTATTAAATAAAAATGTGACCTTATTTTATGGTCACAACTGGTAGAGTTGGGATATTGTAAATGCAATTTAATTTTATCAAAGGATGGAGCTGTAAATCATATTTTTTCCATATTTTCTGCTATGTTTTATAGCCCAAGAGATGATCAAACTCTCTGGTTGATTCAAGCTAATCAAATTTACAAAAGAGTAATCTGTAAACCAGAATGTTAAATTGTTATTTTAAAATAGCATATACCAACTTCTGGTAATCAGAATTGTCAAACAAGAATCATAATATTAGTAACAATGGTTCTTATTTATTTAGAAAGTCCTCTGTTCATGCATAGAGGGAGTGTAATGGAACCTTTCAGAGTTTAGGCTTTGTCAAACTTTTTAAGTTTGAACTTGGCTCTTTCAGTTAATCAGCTAGGGCATATAACTTAACCTTTAATTGCCTTAGTTTTACCGTCTATAAAATGATCTATAGAGCAGTTGTGATGATAAAATGATATAGCTAAAGAACTTAGCATAGTACTGGAAACATAGTAAATGATCAATAAATGTTAAATATCACTTATTTATCATTTAGTAAATATCATTTAGATAACAAGGATGGCATTCTGAAAGTATTAAATTGATTTAATTTAAACTAATTTAATTCTCATGTTCATATAAATTATACTTTCCTGCAGCCTTTCTATCATGAAGGCTAAAGTATGAGGCTTATCATTCAAGAGAATTTTTACCAAAGTTTTTCTGGCCACCTTTGACTATCAAAACTTTCTCTTGAAACAATAGAGCCAGGCTTTGTTAAGAGAAAAAAAAGATATTTATAAATTTTCTTACAAATTAAGAGACAATTGTGTGCTCAGATCACCAAATCTTTACTTCAAGTCAAAGGCAAAGAGACCTCAGCATACGACGTGGAAGAAAGGAGAAGGTGTTCTCAGGGTTGGGAGGATCAATTTGAAATCCAGGGATGGGTTAAGGAGACAGCCATAAGCAGAGGGTCTTACATCTGGCTTTCTGTCTGGAACTGTGGGAAGAGACCCTTAGACAAGTACCTCTGAATGAGAGGAGAAATGATAGTGTAGTGAATTTAGAGGATCATAAACAGAGTACCTGGTTCTCTGTTGATTCTTAAATTTCGAGAACCTAGAAATTTTAGCATACCCTCAGAATTGCAACAGGAAGTTGTGTGTTGGTGGAGCTGTCCTGGGGCCATTGAGGTGAAAGGGTGGGGAGACTTTCCAGCAGAGCCCATGAAGGGGATTGTCAAATGCTGATGCTGTTAGTGTTGATGGAAGTTAAGACTGAGACGCAGTACCTGCAGAGCCCATGAGTGCTGAGGCAGAACCTACTCAATAAGGTGGAGGTTTCCCTGGGAAGCAGATTGAAAGCTGAACATGCCAGTGGCTTCAGTTGGCATGGACATTTTGTCACCGGAGTGTTGAGTGGCCAAGAATCACTAAAGCTACCGCTGTGGATTCAGAGGGCTGTAAAACCACCCGCATTTATGTCAATGGCTTCTTTAACCATCACCGGAGAAATACATGTGCCATCTAGGGGTAAAAAGATAAATAACTTGGAAAGACAGTATTTACTGAAAAGATTCCAGTTCATCGAAAAGAAATTGAATTAGTTTTAATTGGTTAGTTAACCATCCACAAAAATGAGGACTTCAGAGGAATCTGAGTACTGTTTTAGAAAGTATTCTATTATTTTCCCCCCATTTAAGTCATGATGTATATGTGTCAGTGCCCAACACATTAGCATTACCCTATTAATACTCACAACTCTGAGATAACTACTATTTCCTCCTCTATTTTGAAGATTAAAAAACCCCAAAACCAAAAACCAAAAAGCCAAGTTAAACCCAAAGTCACGAAATTTGTATATGGTAGAGCCAAGAACCAAACCAAAGGAGTTTACTGCCAAAATCTGTGTGCTTAAGTGCTATTGTACCATACAGTGCTGCTTTCAGATACCATATCCAGATTGTACTGTAATGACCCATATAGAGTTCTTTGATTACCCTCCCACAGTGCTATTAGCATGATGTACTTCTTCCCCTGAGCCATCTCACCATATTCCTTCTTCTCAAAGCCTTTTCCTTCTCTTCTCTGGGACTCTTATGTTATGGGTAGCAACAATTTGCCTTGCTCTACTTTTTCACTGACCATTCACTCCACCTTCCAGTTTTAAATAAAGCCTGGCTATTTCCTCAGTTTCCCTTTGAAGCTGCTCTTCTCCCAGCATCCTCGCATTTGGGAGCTAGTGAGTGGTTAGGGTCAGATTTCACCTTCATACTATTAAAACTTTCTGGTCACAACTCTTTTACATTCGTGTTAAAACCCTTGTTCCTTTAAAGTTCATGACTTTCAGTGATTCTCAAACTTCAGCTTTCATCAGAATCACCTTGTGAAAGAAGATAGTAGATGTCAGCTGACGTCTGAGCATTTGAATTTTCTAGCAAGTTACCATGTGATTCTGATGCTGCTATGGTTATGTATACATGAATCATTTTTAGATCTAAATATTAATAATGAAATCTATAGAGATTTTAGAGATGATGCTTAATCTTGAATTGAATAGAATTATTTCACAATACTGTTTTTTATTGAACCCCAAAATAATCGTTTTAGTTTTGGCAGAAATTTCCATTTCTTAATTTCACTAAATAAAAATTTGCAATGCTACTCTTATATAAAACTTTATAATTATTTTATATATTAGAAAAAACACAAATGGCGATTATAAATGCTTTTTTGGTGAGCAAATTAGGTAATTCACAGTCAGAGTAGTAATATATTAATATAAATTTATCCTGTTTCAAAAGCATTTCTGCAATCTATTCTCTCAGGCATCATTTTGAATTTCAGTCATTACAAAACCTTATAAAAGATTCCAATGTCCCTTTTTTCCCTCTGATGTCTTGCAGAGGGACAAGACATCAGAGGGAAAAAAGGGACATTGGAATCTTTGTCTGATGTCTTGCATTATTTATGGTAATATTTTATGAAGAACAGTATTTTTTCTTCTTCATTAATATTTATATGTCCACTGTCAGCCTTTTGAAACTCTCAATATATGTAATCTCAATAATTACACTATGAATGAAACATGCAACCAACATCTATTTTTTGGATTGCTTTGCAATTTTCTTTTCAATTTATCGTGTAGGTACACAAACAAATTACTGCTAACAGCCTGAGTCAAATATAGCATATATTCATGTGACAATTCTAATTAAAATTGTGGGTTGGCTCACAGTTATTTTAAATGTCAAATTACAGGTAAAACACTATTTTCTAGGTAAATACATATCTAAAAGATTTTTTTTAAAGCACAGGTGTCAGCAGTGTAAAGCTAGTGCTGGTAATCAAAAGAAAGAATAAAATTATCTATACATTACTTTAGGAAATACAGATAGAACAAGGTAGAAAACATTGCAAAAAAACCAATTCCTCTTATCTTCCATTATTTTAGTTTGGTAAAAAGGAGTGGTCTCCATTTATATGTGAAAAATTATATTTCATTAATTCACATATACTGTGGGTCTAGATAATTTAATGTTAGCTTTGTGCTTGATATAAATATCAATATAGCATAACCAAGATGAAAAACCCCCTGACTCTCTTATCCAGGGATGCTTTGTTGCATGGAATGGAAACCAGTGAGAATTAACTTATTTAAAGTAAGTTATATTTTAATGGTATCGATAAACTCATGGAAACATAGGAGGGTGTCATGAGAACTTGAAATGCTTTGTAAAATTACTTAGGCTTTCTGGGTACAGGTTTTCTTATCTGTTCTTTCTGCACATTGACTTGATTCCCTTGCTTCTTCCTGTGGGCTTGTTCTCTCTGCTTACATATCACTCCATTTTTGCCTTATCATGGCTTTCCCATGGCAGCCTCAGCTCTCAGACTGTCAAAGCTTTCAGCTCACGGCTATGCATTTAAGTACCTTACCGTTTCCTGGATGGAAATTGCCAGAAGAGAAACTGAACAGCTGATTTTGAATCAGATACCTACCTCTGGTTAAATCAGGTATGCCTAGAAAAGTTTGGTCAGTATGTGGGGGCAGTATTCTAAATATTTACTTTTCTTTCCACCTCAAGAAATGCCCTGATGTCTTAAAATGTGCAGAATCCATCTAAACCACTCTCCCCATTGTACTAGTGATCAGATATTTGCACCCCATCATCAGTCGTAAATGGGCTTTCAAAAATGCCACACAGCCTAACTTAGCACTTTTGTGTACTTTCGCTGTCTTCAGACTTCCAACTATGCCTCCATTCTCACCCTAAGTTAATGACTGCTTCTTTTTTTCTTTCTTTTCTTTTCTTTTCTTTTCTTTTTTCTTTTTTTTTTTTTTGAGACATTACAGTCTTGCTCTGTTGCCCAGCCAGCAACCTCAAACTCCTAGGCTCAAGCGATCCTCCTGCCTTAGCCTCCCAGACTGCTAGGATTACAGGCATGAACCACCCTGCCAGGTCCAATGACTGCTTCTTAGACATTGTAGAGAAACACACAAGAAGGAATTCTTCCATCTTCACAACACTATAAATACACCTATATCTCCATCCATTCTTTCCTTCTAAAAGTTCTCCTCTCAGAGCTTCAATATACTTTCATTCACCCCCTTCAGTTTTCCCAGGGACCTTACCCTTCATCTCTTTCTCTGAAGAATACTCCTCATCAGCATTCACACATGTTGTTGTCACTTCCATTTAAAATAATCTACCCAAACCACATAATCTCCCCAGATGTTGTCTTGTTTGTATAATCATCTTTTATGGTCAAATTCCTTGAACTGTTTTCCCACAGTTGCAAAAGTTCTATTCTTTCTTTCCCATTGACTTTTCAACCCACTGTAATCTGGTTTGTTTGCCTAGCATTCCACCAAAACAGTTCATGTTAAATAATCAAAATATCTGTGTTGCTTAATGTAGTGAAAACTTTTCACTAATAACTTCATTTGACATTTAACAAATATGTGACATCATTGGCATTTCCATTATTTTTGAACACAATCTTATCTTAGTTTCCATGGTGCTACATTATGCTCATTTTTGCCGTCCTTTTCTGGCCTGTCCTGGTTAGCCTCTATTTGTGTCTCATTTATTTTTCACATGTTGCACTTCTTACAATATAGTCTTGGATTTTCATCTTTTATTTGTCTTCACTATTTAAAAGTAATCCTAGCCACATGTACATCTTTAAATAAAATTAAATGCTAAAAATCCCAGAGTATATCTTTATTCCAGAATTCTCTTCTGAGTCATATATGTGTGTGTGTGTATGTATACATATATATATAGAATATACATATAAATGTGTATGTGAAATCTCCCTTCCTAAGTTTAAGAGGAACCTCTTAAGTGTGGCATTCCCCCCCAAAAAATTATTTACTTCAAATCCTCTAGTTACCACATAATTCTCACCTCAGTAAGACCCTTTTTAATGCAGTTATTCATGTATAAAACTTAGGAGTCATTATAGGTATCTTGTTATTCCCCATTTCTTGCATTTACTCTAGATGCCCATTTCTCGCCACCATCATTAGTATAACACTACTTCATGCTTCACCACTTCTTGTTTGCAACTCTGTAATAACTTCTTATCCCTCTTAATTCCCTTTTACATAGAGAATCCAGGGTAATCTTCACATTTAGTTTTTTAAACAATTTTTATGAAAGGTATGCATATATACAGTTTAAAGGGACAAATTATTCTATGAATCTTATAAGAAAAAAAAACAAATAACAATAAAAACAAACATAAAACAGAAGCAATTTCCCACTCCCAGTTTCAATTTCTGTTTTATGGAGGCAACCACTTTCAGACATATCAGCTATCTTGTATTTAGTTGCATCTCTCTAGATAACATTCTTATAATAATGATGCTGTTACTACTTATTGCTTTTTCAGTTTTATCTTTTGCTTTTGGTCTCTTGATTTTTTCAGAAATTATCTTTTAGCCTGAAACTATGAAAAATGAAGTTTTAGCTCACCTTCACCACTGTCTATCCTAAGTGACACACACACACACAGAAACAGACACTCAGATTTTTCATATTTCTATTTTCACAACATTGTTCTAGCAATTCTAGCATAATTTTGGAAAGAGATGTTTTAGTTTTAAATTATTTTGACTGTGTAAAAACTACATTTGAGCTATATATTATTAATTTTGTTTTCTTGAAAACCATTTTATGTGGAAGTAAATGCTTACCTTATTTCACTTAATTATTTTGTATGTAATTATTAATTAATTATCCTCACCATCTCGCTTAGCTTTTTAAACACAGTTGATAGCCTAGCTATTTTATCTTCCTAGAGATAATTTCCCTGAAAATTTCTGATCTCCTATGTGAACTGATTGCTAGCCATGCTGTTACACAGTTGCTATATCCTGTGATCTCCTTTTATTATCATCCTGGGAATTCTTTCCTTAGTTAATGAATTGGAGTCTGGTTTCTTGAATGTAACGTCTTCAGATTGTTTGGTGGTTGTTTTTGCTGATACAACATTCTCAAAACTTTGTGGATCCCTTGTGTATATCAAGGGGGTTATGTGTCCTTAAACAAAAGGTTTCTCAATAGATCTTTCCCTGGATAACTCCGTTACGTCTCTATTTCTAGCTTGTGTTAAGACGGCTGCATGGATCTATGAGTTATGTACTAATCTCTACAGGAAAATATTGTCCAGCCACACCCTTGACCTTCTTTTCAAAGCACATTTTCACATTTTTCTAACAGCAAATCTAATATTAGCATCTTTTGCAAACTGGGTAGGCTGAGAATTTTCTCAAGTCACCAAGTGTTGTCCTTTTTTTGTTTGTTTGTTTTTTTATAAACAGTTCTTTTCTCAACTTCTTATCCTCTCATATTTTACCATAAGCAGCAAAAAGAAACCAGGTTGTGCCTTTACAGTTTGCTTAGCAATATCATCAGCTACATATTTAAGCTTATAATTTTACAAGTTTTGTTTTACAAACAACTGTTGAACACAATTCACCCAAGTTTTCTGCAACTACATAACAAGGATCACCTTTATTCCTATTTCCAGTAATGTGTCCCTCATTTCTGCCTGAGCCCCACCGGTAGTGTACATTGTGAGTTATTTGTTACAGCAGCACCCTATTTCCCAGTACCAAATTTTGTATTATGTTCCCACAGTTGTAACAATTTACTGTAAACTGGATGGCTTAGAATAACACAAATTTATTTTCTCATGGTTCTTGAGGGGAGTAGTTGAAATGAAGGTGTCATGGAACCGTGCTCCCTCTGAAGGCTCTAGGACAGAATCCATTCTTTGCCTCTTCCGATTTCTGGTAGCTGTCAGTATTCCTGCCAGTGGCTGCATCAGTCCAATCTCTCCTTCAGTTAAATTGCCTTTTGTTCCCTGTCTGCATCAAATCTCCTTGTGCTTTACTCTGATAAGGACACTTATTGAATTTAGAGCCCTCCCAGATAATCAAGGATGAGCCGCTTATCTCAACGTCCTTACCTGAATCACATTTTCAAAGACCTATTTTCCAAATAAGGTAACATTTACAGGTTCCAGAGATTAGAATGTGGACATATATTCTTGAGAACCAACATTCAACCTACTGAAGTCTGCCTTCTGTTCTTTGCCCCAAATTTACATTCCTCCCACTTTCAAAATACTCTATTCCAACATTCTCAAAAGTCTCAACTTACTATAGCTCCACTCTAAGTCCAAAATCTTATTTAAATATCATCAACTCAAATGTCCCAAATCTTACCATCTAAATCAAAATTCAATTTTGATGTGATTTGAATTTTCAGTGAGAGCCTGAGCATGATACGTTATGAGAAAAAATTCCCTTCTATCTGTGGACCTGTGAATTTTAAAGTAAGTTATTGGCTTTCAAACTACAATGGTGGGATGGGTATAGGCTAGACATTCCCATTCCTCAGAGGAAATTGAAAGGAATAAAGGGGGCACATTATATTAGGTTTCAAGGTCTGAGAGTCATGCCCTGTGGCTCAACGCTTCACTTTCTGGGCCTGTGGATTCACTCTTTGTGCTCATGAGTCCGACAGCCTTTTGTCTTTGTACCCACGGATCCAAGCTCCAGCTCAAGGCTCTGTCCTCAGAGTCACTCTTCCTTTTTTCTGAAAGTTGGCACGTATTTGCAGTTGAGGAGTTTTATCCACCTCCCTGTAGAACTTTGCAAGTCTGACAGCCTTTTTCTACTTCCTATCTCTGTCTTTTTCAGTCAAATCTGATATCTGATAGACTCCAAGGATTCTGGCTTCTAGAATAGTGAGAGAATAAATGTCTGTTATTTTAAGCTATGCAGGTTGTGATAATTTGTCAGAGAAGCACAGGAAATGAAAATAGTATTGCACATTGCTTGGTAGTGTGTATCTTCCCATATCTACCTGAGAAATGCTGAAAAGGGTAACTTTTTGAGATATCATATGTCTAAATACGACTTCAGTCTCTCTATACACCTGGCTTACAGTTTGGGTATAGAGTCCAGTTTGCTCAGAAATTTCCTAGTTGTGGTAGGCAGAATTCTAAGATGTACCCGTAAGCTCTTTGGTCCCTGATATACACATTATCTTCTTGTTGTTTAATCAATACTAATCAAAAGACTGCTATAAAGGAATTTTGCAGATGTATTTAATGTTCCAAATCAGTTTTAAGACTGAGAAATTATCTGATAGTACTTATCCAATCAGATGAGCCTTTTAAGAGTAAAGAGTTTTCTTTGGAAGGTCACAGAAGAGGAAGGCAAATGTGAAAAATGGGAAGGTTTCAATGCACTGTTGCTACTTTGAAGATAGAGAAGGCCGTGTGGCAAGGAACGGGGGTGGCCTCTAGAAATTAGGAGTGTTCTCTGGATGACAGGTGCCAAGGAAATGGGGATCTTAGTCCTATAACCACAAAAATTGAATTCCACCAACAATGAGCTTGGAAGCAGATTTCCCCCATTGCCTCCAGGTGAGAACTCAGCCCAGCTGACACCTTGATTTCAGCCTGAGCAGAGAACCCAGACCTGCCTTGGTGGAATTCTGACCTAGAGATCTGTGAGCTAATGGGTGAATATTGTTATTAGCTGCTAAATTTTGATAATTTGTTATGCCACAATAGAAAACTAATATAATAGAAAACTAATATATTAGTTTTCTATACTCACGTTTTTGAGAACGATTCTAATCCAGAGTATGATACCTAATTTCATCCTCCTTAGTAAGATTTCTAGAATCTTCTTTTTGACATACAGTTTTGAAGAATATAAATTATATATATTAACAATAATCTATTTCCATTCTTTTATCTGGGTACATGGTGAACTCTTTTAATGGGGAAAATTTTTTTGTCTCTGGAAAATCATTAATTAATTGAATCATTAATCATTGAATCATTAATTAATTTTTTCCTTTGTTTTCCCTGAAATGTCTTTATTAGACTCAGATTATTCATATAGTGTACATCCTTGTTTAATGTACCAATTTTTAAATATTTTCTCCAATTTCTTCATTTCCTTGTCTTAATGTTCTTTTCCTTTGTGATTTAATTAGCTCTATTTTTTAACATTTCAATGAGTTTCTCATTTCCGTTATCATATTATTCTTTGGCACAAACTCTTTTTCTTTCATTTTCAATTTGTATACCATTTAGTTATTTTGTGGATACTGTTCTTTGAACTCTCAGAGGATATTAATAAGATTTTTTTGTGTGTGTGATTTTCAGCTTTTCTCACAAGTTTCTATTTCCTCTGATTTTTTTTTTTTTTTTCTGTTTGTGGTGTTTTGTCTTGGTCTTTCATTTTAGACACTTTTTAAAGATGTATAGTGCTCCTTTACTTTCTGGTCATACCTGAAAGTACAGTATTCAATACTGACAGGAGGGTATTGCATGTAGGAAAGTTGTCAACCCAATGTTTCATAATAGGGTGATCCAGCAGGGCTATTTTATTGGAAAGCCCCTGATATCCTAACCTATAAATCTTTTCTCTGAACCCACAAAGAAGAACTTGTCATTCACTAGGATTAGAAAAGTGTAAATTTTACCCTTACAATTCTAAACAAATCATGGGGCCAGTGCTTAGGAAACAGAATGAAGGAAGAAAGGTATAGTCTTAATGTTCGGTATATAAGAGTTCATTTAGTTGTCTTGTTTTCAGCGTGGTACCTGCCTGTTTGCTCCCAATTCAGAGACTCTGTTTTAATTTCTTCAAAGAATGAAAATCCTGTTTCTGCTGAGGGTAGGGCATGAGGTGGGCCAGTGGTCTGGCTGTGCAAAGTGGAGAAGGGGAGAGTGGCAGGGATCTGGTGTGGGGTGAAGGTGGGCAACGGTAACAACAATGTTTTTCAACTTCTTTTCCTATTTTTGGTCCCATTCTCATACTTTTTCCAGAGGTGTTAGAGTTTAGGGGTGATTCTGAAGTATAAATCAAATTGCTTCTCGTTTTCACCTCTCTGGCTTGAAATTAGCTGTCTATTGTTCAATATCAGCTATCGATTATCCTTCTGATTTCCAGTTTTCAGATTTTACTGGCATCATCCTTCCTACTGTTCTTTGTCCTTGTGGTTTTGTGGATTTTGACAGCATATGTTATTGCTGTTTTTCTAGAAATTAAAGATAAACATCTACCACATTTTTAGAGTAATCTTTATAAATCATATCATGAGACACTGAACAAATCAATGGCTTTCTTTCCCATTGGAATGGAGCACATAATTCTGTGTCGCCCTTGCTGCATACTTCTTTGCCAAATTTTTTAACACTCTGCTGTAATCAATATTATTTAGATGTATATCTCTTTTAAATTTTTCTGCCATGCTAGATTATTCCTATGTCAGCATCTTTATACATTCTGTTTCCTGTGTTTGGACTGTTTCTTTTTCCCTTGTTAACCCCTTCTCTGCATTCTTCACTGGGTTAACTATTCCTCATCCAGTTTAGCTACCTACCATTTTCTCTTAGAGGCCTTCTCTCACCCCCAGTTTTAAGAAGGGCTTTCTGTTACATTGCGTTTTTAAAAATAGTTTTTAAATATTTTAATAAAATAATAGGGGGTTACTTTCCAATTAATTTCCACTCTGCTTTCTGATCTGTTGTTTTCTTTTTTGAGACAGAGTCTTGCTCTGTTGCCTGGGCTAGAGTGCTGTGGCATCAGCGTAGCTCACGGCAACCTCAAACTCCTGGGCTCAAGTGATCCTCCTGCCTCAGCCTCCATGTAGCTGCTACTACAGGTGCATGCCACCATGCCTGGCTAATTTTTTCTATTTTTAGTAGGGATGGGGTCTCACTCTTGTTCAGGCTGGTCTCAAACTCCTGAGCTCAAGCGATCCTCCTGCCTCTGCCTTCCAGAGTGCTAGGATTAAAGGCGGGAGCCACCATGCCTGGCCATCTGTTACATCATTTGAAAACACTGTATGTATTTTTGTTCTTTCTGTTGCCTGAGACAGTAATTATATCTTAGTATGATTACTTTTTGAATGTCTGACTCCCTTATTAGTATTTAACTCCATGAAGAGAGGAAATATGTATTTCTTACTTGCCAGTGTATCAGTTAGGGCCTGTTGCAGTTACATATATGTAAGTAGTGTTAGATCTGGAGCTGAGAGGGAGACACACAAAGCCTCAGGTATGGCAAAATGCTGTTTGATCATCGGGGTGCAGTCCACGTGAGGAAGGGGAGAGCTTTGGGTTTTATAGAGGGTTTTTCCAGGGGGAGTAGAGCAACTGGGCCAGAATAGCCACTGTAATAAATTCTTTTCAAACAACTAGTTCTTGGGACTACTGATAAGCATTGTCCTTATCAGGAGAGATAAGGAATGCAAGTTCCCCTCTTGCATTCCATTCCTTTATCTCCCCAGGTGTCTGGCAAAGGCTATGTGCCTAATAACTAGCATTGATTAAACTTTGTTAAATATATAAATAAGTTGATGAACATGTAGAGATGCCTCTTTCAGGCTGTAGGTTTTCTAAGGAAAAGAGGACAATATAAGGGAATAAAACGGAGAAGAAGTGCTTGATTGAAAAAGAGAGTTGCAAAAGAGAGAACTTGCAATAATTTCTGAAAAATATAACCACATTGAGGGCTCTGCCATACCTGTTTCATTATATACTATAGTTTTCTTTAGAGAATCTCAGTTATCCTTTACTAGCTGTGTAATTTTGAGCATGATGCATACATTCTTCATTTCTTCATTTTCTCATTTGTAAAATTGTCATAATGATGCCTTACACATTAGCTTTTTCAAGAGTTACTTATACATATGTAAAGCCATTAGTACACCGTTTGCATTGGAATATCGAATGTAAGTATTAAAAAATAATTTCTATCCCTCCTTACTTTCTCTATATCCTACATTGATTAGATATAAGGAATATATCTTTTCTAGGTAGTGAAAGCCTTAAAACAAAACAAGTTACCTTGGGACACTGTGAAATTTGCTTTAATAGCTGCCTTAAATATTAGGATAGATTTATCTGTCAGATCTTGATTGACTAAGCCAGGCTGTGGATTAAATGAACTCTCAAGGTCTCTTTCAGGCTTGCTGATTCTAAAGTAAAAGAATAGTGTAACTAGCACTAGGGTTATAATTCATAATGTAGAACAATTCTACTTACCAATAGCAATGGGGCTGTAATTATTCTAAAAACTAGACTCATCTTTCAAGGCTTAGGGTATATTAGGAAGAAATAATCAGTATAGCTAAGAGTCAAAGTTGTATATATAATGTCCTTAAATGCAGGGGATTCTATCTTATGTATTTTAGATTCATCCATATATGATATTACTGATATGGAATATTGGCTAGAGTAGCTATTTTAGCCAATGAACAATTAATTCATTGGCTAAAAAGAGAACTGCAGTACTTTCTTGTGTGGCAAACAAGAAACACCTAAATACTCAAGTATCCTGACATTACTTTTGGTTAGCAATCATTTTTTGGTCTATCTTATTTATTTACTCAACAAATATTAGTCGAGAACCTATTACATGCAGAAAACTATAAACTTAATTTTTATGTATTTTGTATAATATCGGAGAAAAATATTACTCCAGGCTCATTGCTTGCTTTCTTTGAAGCTTGACTTCATAAGTTGATGCTTCTTATGACATGTTAAAATTGCCAAAAATGAGCACAGAGAGGCCACGTTGAACTGAAAGTAAGCTAATACTTCCTAGAGAAGGTGGTATTACAGCTGCATATTGAAAAGTGCTCAGAACTTTGATAGCTGTCCATATTATCAGTAGGTGCACAAAAGATATTGAAGCAATACCAAATAAACTAGATGGATGGGATAATTGAGTTCCTGTAGTTGTTGGGGTTAAGGGCAAAAAGCTAATTTCTAGGCAGCATCCCTATGTCCCTATTATCTCTGCTAAGCTTAGAAAACTCCTGTTTCTTCTACCAATATCAGTTTATTTGTCATCTCCTGGGGAAATCTTATTGTGACTCCTATACTACATTGAGCCTCCCTGTATCTAGTGTCTGCAGGCTTCCTTTTAAAATATTAAAAACTTGCTGAGGGGCTAAAGTTGCAGAGGAGGTTTGGGGCCAGTAGCTATAACAATTTGATGTAGAGTATTAGGTTTGGATTGTAATTCATGATCTACAGGAAAGGCTGTCTCAATCATGTGATCAAGGTTGGTCTTTGCCACGCACAGCCTGATCAATTGCTAGGACTCTTTGAATACTCATAGAGTTGGGTCAGTTTCTGAATCATTTTATTAAAAATAGGTAGAGTAAGAACGACAGAGATTTTTCAACAGTTAATTGAGAATGGAGTTCAACTACTCAGAATCAAAATAGGCATTGGTGTTTCAGCTTGTGTGGGAAATTTTCCAGGCACTTAAATTGTTCTCTGTGTATGGTGGTGGATAAAAGATATCAGGTACTGGTGACAGAGGTATGGGAGCTATTATCCAGAATGGGAATCTTTGGCATTTAGCAATTACAAAGACACATAAATTCTGAGCAAAAAGGAAAATAAATTTTCTTTTATTAACTCCTCTAAGTCTATAAGCAAATCAAGTGAGTCGGGACTTTCTGGAAGTCTCTCTATTTGATGACGGGGAGCTGGGAGCTGAAGCTTTCCTGGAAATCTGTTATACTGAGCCAAACTCATAGGTCAGCTTTGCCAGTGATCTGAAATGAGAGACAGATTGTGACCACTTAGGAGAAAGAATAATGGCTTTCAGAGAAGATCATCCTCAGACTTATGTATTGGTATGTTTTTTCTTTTAAGTTTTTGAATTGTATTTATAAATATGAGTTAAATTTATTTATTTAAACATTTAATAAGCTGGTGAGGAAATGTTGAAGAATTTTGTTCCTTTGGTAAGAGATTAGACTGAAATTGTTGTAGTTTAGATATTTCAGATTTCTTATTTGCTCACAGAATCCTCTCTTTAGAGATTTTTATTTATTTATTTATTTTTGAGATAGTCTTGCTGTGTTGCCCAGGCTACAATGCCGTGGCATCAGCCTAGCTCACAGCAACCTTAACCTCCTGGCCTCAAGTGATCCTCCTGCCTCAGTCTCCCAAGTAGCTGGGACTACAGGCACGTGCTGCCGTGCCCAGCTGTTTTTTTTCCTGTGTTTTAGTAGGGATGGGGTCTCGCTTTTTCTCAGGCTGGTCTCGAACTTCTGAGCTCAAGCGATCTGCCTGCCTTGGCTTCCCAGAGAGCTAGGATTACGGGTGAGCCACCATGCCTGGCCTAAATAATTTTAATGTGTATATAACCTAGGTAGAAGATGGTAGGGCCTATATGTTTTGAAAGTGGGCAAATTCTATACGCTGTTCAGCTTTGATAAGAATTGTCCTGGTTTTCAAGGTTACAATGTTTGCCATATTATCTTCATTTCAGTTTGTTGTGTTTCCCTTCTGGTAATACAAACACGTGAACAGACTCCATAATTTTCGATATACAGTGACTTTATGACTCATTTTAAATAAATCTTTACTTCTAATTACATGAATTGTTTCCATTGGCAAAATTTTATTTCTGAAGCAGAAGGTATTTCTTACATTTTACCTATTTATGTAAAGAGGCTAAGACATTCTCTTCTATGGTGTTGAAAAACTCAATTTGAGGTGGTTGACTGCTGATTTTAGGGCAATGGAAAAGCAAAAGCTGATACTGCTAACCACTTTATGAGGAAATGTATCTTGAAAGTTTTTTACTTTGGGAAAATTTCTGTGCCATAGTAGAAATGGAAATAGCTTAGCTCTAGGGGTTTACTTATTTTGGAAACTTTGTTTTGTATTGTTTTTTTATCTTGAAGAAATTTTTAATCTGGAGACTGTATTTTCTCTAAGATGTTAAATGGATGAAGTAACTATTGCAGACATTGGGGAAAAGACCCCCTGAAAATTGTGAAGAAAACTATTTGAGTCAAGCTTTCTTTTATCAACCACAAAATGATTGATGAAAATTAATATTTTTTTAAAGAACCTTCTCATTTAATGCTGCTAGTATCAGGAATTTTTCTACCACATAATCCTAAATAGAATTAGCTGTATGTATGTAGAATCCCTGGTTAGAAACCTGGTCTATACAAGTGAGGACAATATATATTCCATTTCCTGCTCTATAAAACAGTTTTGGCCTTTAACATGCCCTTCCATTGTATGACTCCAGCCAACTATGTATTCCTCAGGGATATTTTCATAAGGTCAAAAGGTTTTCTACAGCAATTGATTGAGATCAAGTTAATGGACTATTTTTGAATTAAAGAAAAGAATCCTGGAAAAAAATCACTATATATATATATTTCCACACCCCACCCCACCCCCAAAAAAGAAGATACGCTCTCTTTGCTCTCTGGCATTTTCCCTAAAACTTTACTGAACAATGGGGAGGGGTGATTTTTTTTCCTTTTCTAAAGTAGAAATAGATATCTTCTTAACTCAATCTTATTTATATATAGACTGCAAATGTATTTAAAGGGCATAAAAGTAGAATAATAGTTTCTAAAACATTGTACATTGCTGACTAAGATCTGAAAAATGTTATCTATTCTTGATCAGTTTTATAGAGTTTTATATAAACATTGTTTTGATTGTTTATCAAGGGATATTTTTAGTTTTATATCACCTTTCTTTTTACTCTCAGCCCTTGGTTGAAGTGCTGCCTGGTAAGTGTTCTCAAGAAGAGTAAATTCAATTTAGCATTAGTTTAAGAAAAATTTAATTAGAAATATGATACATCGGTTGCATAATAAATCATATAATAAATTTCTGAACTCATTGTGAAGGCTTGTGAATTATAGGCTAATTTGAATAATCCAGCTCAAGTGGGAATTGTCTCTAACTGTCATTTGTATGAGAAAAGAAGCAACCCTGTAGCTGCTGATATATTTTTACTGGCACTTGAAGTCGCCTTTAAATAAAAGGAAAGAAAGAGTTGCTGAGGGCTTAGGATGAAAGATTTTTCAAAAATCTTTTTCTCTTTGAGATTTCTTTCTTTATTTTTATAACCCCTTTAGGATTACAAATAATGTGCTCCAGGTCAGTCATTAACTGTCACGTGTCTTTTGTGACATGTAAGATAGACATGTAAGTGCACCAGCCCTATTCCTATGGACATAGTAATGGTGGGGTCTTCAGGGAGGGGAAGATGGGACATGGGTGGGATGGAAATTTGCCAAATAAAATAACATGCAGCATAGATATCAAGAGTCACAGACTTAAATGCCTTCATATCTGTGTGAGCATCCTAGTGCATTGACGAGAGCATGCCTTATTTTAGGTATTGCACCTTCGCAAAGTATTACTCTGTTTCAGTGACTGAATCGTCTCAGTGTTGCTAGAGTGTGGGATCCACCAACAAATAAATTGCCTCCCATATAAAACTCAACATTCTTCCATAGTAAACAACAAAATACAGACACTCAAAAACATAACATTTACTAAAAAGTCTTGCAACAAATAAAAAAATACTAGATAAATAAGCAGGAAAATATCACTCATAATCAGGAAAAAACAGTCAATAGAAACAGATTTAAAAATGAGAGATGATGGGTGAAGAAGTCAAAGATGTTAAAACAGCTTTCACAAATATGTCCAAGATAAGTATAAAATATTACAAATAGGGAGTTGGCCAAAGTACTCTAATTAGAAATAACACCTTCAATAAAGAAACTAAATGATCTGTTGCCCAATAATGTCACCCACAATAAAATGCATGAGTTTTGATGTGTGTCTGTGTGTGTGCATAACTGGAAATATAGATATAAACTGTCTAAAAAACAAAGTATTATTTTGGATATATTGGCTTAGCTATGAAACATATGTGTACAAATTATCAGATACAGCAGCTATATTTTAAAGGAAGCATAGGATTTCTTTAACATTTCACTAGTGTTTGTATGACACACACATACACACATATGCACACATAGATTTAACTCTTTGTGGAGACATTGAATTAGGATATGTGGAATGTATTTGTTTAAGTCTTTAAATATACCATCCCTTCTGTAGAATCATATAAGTGAAAAAGTTGATCATTAAAAAGATAGAGGAAGAACAATATTTCATTTGTATTACCTTGCTCTTTTAGTAAGAATTTTTGAAAGTTAAAACACGTTTATTTCCTCTTCAGAGAGTTGAAGAGGTGAGGAGAAAAGGTTTGTTGAACCAAATCCTATAGACACGTCATTAACTCTTATAGAGACTAAGCTCTTGGGTTAAATGGATGGCTTCCCCAATTTACCCAGGTGACTTTAATTTAGAAAGACCTGTACTTTCTAGACACTGGTAAGGGAGAAGATTTAATACTTCCTTTAGATACTGAACAATAGTTGGGATAGTTTATAGGTCATTAATTCTTATTTTAATGATCTTGATCCAAAATATTTGCAAATTCACTTCAGATTAACAAAACCAAGTACGTTGCATCACACTTGTGAGCACAATTAAGGTCTGAATTTAGTATTAATGTAAACTGTTGACATATTATCAAATAATTCCATTTTAAATATTTCCCAGAGGGAATGTCCTATGTTTTACTATATTTTCTAGGGTTGTGCAAAATTTCCTGGCACTCACCCTTAACTCTCTTTTTCCTTAGGCCTTTGGAAGAATTCGATTTTTAAATTTGTTGTTTTGTTCTGTTTGTTTTTGATTTGCTGATATCTCATCTCTCTCCCTTCATCAAGTTATTTTACTGATTTCAGTTCTAACAGGTTTTATGATGTAGAGCAACTATTCTTTGACACAAGAACACTTTCTTACTAAGTGTTGCATAGAAAATCAATCTGTAAAGCAGGGGAACATTTAGCTGTTCTGAAAAGCCTCCTTATCCCAAGTTCCTGAGGCAGCTCCATGGACTCTTAGATTTTGTGAGCTTTAGTTTACTTGTCAATAAAATTGGAATTATATCTATTCTATCTACATAATGTATTTGTGAGGAGGATCAAAATGAGTTTTTTATGTTAATCTTATGGTAAAATGTGTCCTGGCCTTTGATGATAGTTAATGAAGTCATTGTTGCTCTCGTAATAAACTTTACAAATGTAAAATGGGGAATTCCAAACCTCTATGCTTAGCTTTTCTAGATAAAACAGGATGCTATTATAAGAGTTCTTGAGATGGCTACAGAAACAGACCAGTTAAGTTGCCCACTGACCAGAGGCAAAATATTTTTTCCCATTTCATGTGTGTGCATCAAAATCACCTGAATATTTTCAGACGAGTTTTAAACAATTATTGTAAAGATAGTGCAAAGAGTTCCTGTATACCCAACACCAACTTGCTCCTGTTGTTAAAATTTTACATTAGTTTGGTACATTTATTATATGAGCAAACCAATATTGATAAATTATTAACTAGAGTGTATAATTTATTGCTATTTCTTTAGTTTCTATCTAACATCTTTTTTTTTTTTTTTGCTACTCCAAGACCCTATCCAGAATATGATATTGCATTTTTTTTTTAATCATGTCTTTTTAGACTCCTCTTAACTGACAGTTTTGCAGACTTTCCTTGTTTTGGAAGACCTTGACTGTTTGAGGAGTACTGTTCAGGCAATTTGTAAAATGTGCTTTACTGAGATTTTTCTTTTTCCTCCCCATGATCATATTGGTATATTTTTTTCCCACAGAGGTAAAGTATCATTTTTATCACATCATATCAAGGGTACATACTATCAACATGATTTATCACTGTTGATGCTAACCTTGGTCACCTGGCTTTAGGTAATGTTTGTCAGATTTCCCCACTGCAAAATTACTCTTTTTTGCTTCTTTCTATTTTGTACTGTTTGGAAGCAAAGTCACTGTGTGCAGTGCGCACTTAAAGAGTTCTCCGTTAGGGCAAAATAACTACATTAATCATTTGGAATTCTTATGCCTCGAGATTTCTCTATTTATTCTTCCCCATTTAGTAATTCAACCATTTATTTATTCAGTATGTACAATTGATTTTATACTTTAGGTTATAAATCCAATATTTTATTTACTTTTGTTCAATATTTCCCAGCTTTGGCCATTTGGAGCCTTTTCATTTGGCTCTTAAAATGCTCCAGGATTATCTTCTATATATTCTGTTCCAGTCCTAGTATTGCCATTTCTCCAAGGAGCTCTGACTCTTTTAATTGCAGAATGATATTAGAAACCAAGATCTTGTGCTAGGTGTGCTCATTGTTATTGATATGTCATTGTTTCTCAATCCTTTCAAGCTGAGAGTGCTGGAGATATATGCATATATACTGATCTATGTATTAATATAGTCAGGTATGTGTAAGTATTTGTACGTGTAGCCATCTATATTTATATTGTATTAGGGTAAACATGACTTCATACTGATGTCTCCAACTCTAATTCATTATCACATGAGTCATTTTAGCCTCCTCCCATATTTGTAACATCCACTCCAACAATGAGAAATATGGATACCACCAGCCACTATTGTAACAGTTTCCTATTGCTGCTGTAACAAATTATCATAAATGTAGTGGCTTAAACTAACATAACTTTATTACCTAACAGTTCCATAGATAAGAGATATGATAGAGTCTCATTGGAATAAATCAAAGTGTCAGTAGGGCTGCTATGTTCTATCTGAAGGCTTTACCAGGAGAAATCTATTTCCTTGCCTTTTCCAGCTTCTAAAATCTACATCTGAATGTTTGTAACAGCTTTATTATAATCAGCTAAAACTAGAAGCCCCTATAAACATTTGAATGTAGGAATTATTTTTTGAATTGGTTGGATAAGTACCTAGGAATACAATTGCTGGATAATAAATGAAGACTATATTTGGTTCTCTAAGAAATTAACAAATTGTCTTTCTGAGTGCTACATTATTTTGCATTTCCACCAACTATGAATTAGCATTCCCGTTAATCCACATCCTCACAAGCAGTTGATATTGTCAGTTATTTTTTAAAATTTTAGCCATTCTAATAGTTATGAAACTGTATATCATTATTGTTTAAATTTACAGTTCACTACTGACAAATACTGTTGAATGTATTTTCACATGCTTATTTAGTTAGCAAGTGTTTTTATCAAATTAAGGATGTATATCTCTCTTCCTAGTTGCAGAGTTTTTATCATGAATGGATGTTGGATTTTGCCAGTTGCTTTTCCTGAGACAATTGATATGATTATATGATTTTCCTTCATTGGTCCGATGAGTTACATAGATTGATTTTTGAATGGTGAAAAAAATTTATGTGGAATAAATCGCATTTGGTTGTTGTGTATAATTTTTTCATATACTGTTGGATTTGACGATCATATTTTGTTGAGGATTTTTGCAGTTATATTCGTGAGAGTTATTAACCTGTAGTTTTCCTTTCTTGTATTGTTGTTTTCTGGTTTTAGTGTTTGGATATGAGGTACTGGCCTCACAGAATGATTTAGGAAGTATTAAATGTTTTCTCTGCTTCTGTTTTCTGGAAAAGATTTTGGTGAATTGGTATGATTTTTTTTCCTTATTGGTTGGTAGACTTCACTAGTGAAACCATCTGGATTTGATGATTTCTTTTTTGGAAGAATATTAATTATTGGTTCAATTTCTTTAATAGATATAAGGCTATTCAGATTGCATATTTTTCCTTGTGTGAGTATTGATAGTTTATGTCACTCAAGGAATTATTTCTTTTCATCTACATTATCAATTTTGTGTACATAGTGTTATTTTTGTGCTTTCATGCTAGGTATTTGTTTTGTTTTAACTTTTTTTTTTTTTTTTTTTTTTTTTTAGTAGAATGGCCTATAGACCTGAATAGTGTAGTGACCTAGGTAATTAATTAAAGAAATTATATAGATTGCCAAATGTCAATCACTGTTCTGAGAGATGCTGGTGACACAAATTAATCTTTGTATAAGCAAACATAGTGCCTGACTTTTTGAACTCTTTTTGAAATGTTTAGCACAATTCCTAAAAATAAGATATATTTAATAAATATTTGCAGGTTTAAAAATGACATAATAAATTGTTTATTTGACAATCCCTGCTTTTAAGAGCTTAGAGTTTTGTACTTAAATCCTAATAAATTCTAGACTAGTTATAAACACATTTTTCTTCAAAAATGTATCTTCCTGTGATTTTTTTTTCTTGATTTAAATAGACTCATTAATACATGAAAAACATAAACTGGGTCAAAAGTTGGTATATTATTTGTTAAAAAAAGACTAAAGAAATTAATCAAACATATTTGCTATTGTAATCTAAGATATTCTAGTCTCTGAAATAAACATGCAACAACCTTTGCTATTTAGAGAATCACATTGAAAAGCTGAATTGGCATGCAAAACTTTCTAATTTTGACTAATATATTTTTCATATTAGTAATATTTTTCTGCTGTGTATGAATAGACTTTTCCTAGAAAGAAAAAAATATGGTATATTTCTCCACAATAGACAAGATATCCTCTGTCACTCCAATAGTTTGAATGAAGAAGAAAGGCATATAAATGTAAAAATAACAACATCAACAAAAAGAAACCAAAGTTAAGTCATTACATTTAAATCAAAATGCAATATAGAAGAGTGGAGAAAAACAACTAAAATAGTAAGGTACTTTAATAATTTGAAGATCAGAAATGTTGAATTTTGAGCAACCTGACACGTTCAAATTTTGCCTTTAATTCTACACTTTCTAAGAGAAAATGCAACCTGTTAAGAAATAAGAATTTTAGAGTAAACTATGTAATAAAAGTAAAGATATAGGGTTTATTAAAAAAAAACTCTTTATACTTAAGCAATTGATATATTAGATGCAAATTTTAGTAATTAGTGGTTAAAGCTGCTGTTGCAGTCCTCCTTTATATCAACCAAATATTTTAACTGTACTATGTATAACAAAACATGAAAGTGACTATAGCAATAATCCAAAATTACTGGGTCTTCTGAACAACTAATAAAATTAAAGTTCATTTATTGGAGAGAAATAACTGGTTTTCAACCACACAATGGCAGAGTTAAGGCTTAGATGTGATATGTCCTGGATACTAGCTAAAGGTGTTTTTCTCTATCAGTAACCACTTCATGGGAGCACAGTATCATTTCTAAAACCATTTAAATAAAATGGAAATAGCCTTTTCCCCTCTGAATTTTTAGGCCTAAAAATGAATTATTTGTGAATCATTAAAAGTCTGGAGAATATTTTCCTAGGGCTAGGCTCTGTAGTTAGAACATACTTTCCTCAAGAATATATTACAATGTGGTAGTAATCAAAACAGCATAGTACTGGCACAAAAACAGA
>CAUYRT010004372.1:0-64125 GCA_963574885.1 Lepilemur ruficaudatus
TCCCAGCTACTCGGGAGGCTGAGGCAGAAGGATTGCTTGAGCCCAGGAGTTTGAGGTTGCTGTGAGCTAGGCTGACGCCACGGCACTCACTCTAGCCCGGGCAACAGAGTGAGACTCTGTCTCAAAAAAAAAAAAAAAAAGGCCTGCTTAGCCTGGGACGCCCCTGGAGAGCAGCCACAGGTGTTGAACCATTCACAACGGTGTGGGCAAATGTATTATAAGTGCTGGCCTTGGGAACACAGTTTACATCTTAGACAACCAGGGGAGACAGTGAGGACCAAGTGGCCAGATAGAAATTTCTAGAACAGAAGGTGATAAATGTAAAACTGCTCCCCTAAACAGACCAGGGTAGACACTAATTACCCCTGAGAAAATGCAGTGATGAAAGAGGAAGCTTCAAAGCCTTCCAGGTGTGGCATGAGGGGAAGGAGGCCGTTCCCAAGGCCACAGCCGTGTTTCCCAAAGTGGGTTCCGTGGTAGTCCCGCTCTCCTGCCCCAAGTGGGTTCTGTGTCCGTGTAGTGTAGGCGTGCGGTACATGGTTGCGTTGAGATTCATAGCGCATCTCGGCATATTTTAAAAGGCCCACTGTAAACATTAAATTTAGATCTGAATAATGGGGTCATCTGTCCCAAACTCTTTGGACCATAACACCCTACTCCTTACCGCCGCTGCTGATGTTGATTGCAAACACGCTGCAGAGTTGCGTTCTGTGTGACACGCCTGAGAAACGTTGCGTTGCACCGTGTGCTATGTGGCAGACGGGAAGCCGGTGGAGGAAGCAGGGAAGGAAGGATGGATTTCAAGAACCACAGCCCCGGGGCTCCCAGATTCCTTGACCTTGAGGAAGGAAGTTACTGTGTTTATTCCAGAGACAGGGGAGATTGGGCCAGACATAAAGGAGATACATGGCAGTGTCCAGGGCTGATTTTCTTGTATCCTGTCGGGTTCTTCGGAGAACAGGAACGTGGATGGGGTGGGTGGGGGAGGGGCTCCGAGGATGTAACTTGTACATCAGGGATGGGCAGAGAAGCAGATGCAGAGCCGCCCCGGGGGGTGCACTAGGGTGTCAGGCGCTGCTGGCTCTTCTTTGTGACTTGGTCCCTCTCAATAACTTTCCTTATTATCCTTCCTTCTCTGTTATCCACTTCCCCCCATCCTGACCTCCTGCTTCTCCTCCTCTTTACTCAAATATCTGTCCCCACCTCTCACTGCACACCCGGTCCCGTCTGTCTGACTACCCATAAGGGGATGCAATGTGTGGGTCGAGTGCCTATGTTTATATTTGACGCTGCTCAGGTTACTAGATAGAGCTTTTTGTTCCCTTTTTTAAATATTAGAAACAACCGAATTTGGCATCGCAAGTTTTTTTCTTGTATTTTCAAACTGAATTATGTTCCCTCCTGGTTATGAGGGATCCTTGACCAGTTTTATTCCCTTCCTCACACCTGGAGGCCCCACAGCACCCACTTCTTGCCTCATTTGTCTGTGGCTGACCCTTGGTGACCCGGGAGCCCGGAGGAAGGGGAGTGCCAGTGGGTGAGGGTCGCCCGAGTCTGGTGAGCCGTAACCACGCAGATCTCCGCTGATGAGCGTCCCGAACGTGCCTGGGAGTATTCAAGTGAAACGCGGCAGGAAGGATGTCAGAGGAGAGCCGCTGCGTGGGGAGAAATGGTTGAATGGAAGATTATTTTTTCTTTCTTAGTAATTGCTTTGACATGAGCGGTAATTAGCCAGCAGCTGACAGACCAGAACTGCAGTAGGAACGAGGGATTGGATTCGGGGCAAAATGCCTCTCTGCGTTAGACAGCTCCTGGCTGCCGCAGGCGTAGCGGCTGTGAACCTGGGCGGCAGGACCGAGGGCAGGAGTGGGGTGTGCACCTGGAAGTGCTGGCGGGGGGAGTGAGTAGGGGTCAGAAGGACAGCGCTGCCCTCAGGAGCTGGAACAGCCTTGGTTTACAGGGACTCAGCATCCTCAAGGAGAGAGACTGACGACCTGCCCAGGTAAACCTCGCGTGCTTCATTTTCGTGGTTGAACTGAACTGTGGTTCGGTTTTGTGTTGCCTTTGTTCAATTTTAGGATCAGGATGATATTGGCTTTGTGAAATAGGCTGGGAAACCTGCCACTTGTTCATGTGCACGGGCATGTCTTTCTTGAGAGTTCGAAAGAAAGTACCCATAAAACCATCAGGGTCCAGTGCCTTTGTTGGCAGGGAGGTAATTTTTCAAAGGTTCTACTCTTTTTTAGTATTTCTCGTGTCCCTTGAAACCATTTTGATAGTTTCAATCCTGTGGAAGGTTTGGTGTTTAATAGCATTGAATTATAAATCATATGCTTTTGCAGTAAAAAAAATCTCTACTTCATGTGTTGTGCTTATGTTTCCTTTCTAATTCCGAATTCTGAGCATTCCTGTTCCCTCTCACGCTCACATTACACGGGCTCATCCGTTTTGTTTAACAGTTGTGATTCCTGCCTACCACCCCTGCCCTGGGCTGCTAATATTATCCTGTTTCCTAACTCATTAGTTCTGTTGCCACAGTTATATTTCTTTTTCCTGTTCTCTTTTGGTTTATTTTATTAGCCTTTAAAATTTTTTCCTAATATCTTAAGTTGAATGTTTAGGCTATTTTTGTCCCTTTGGGTTTGGTAATGAAATAATTAAGCCTGTAGATTTTCCTCCAGGTATATAATTCAGGCTTTATCCCATTTGTTTTGGTATGTTCTTCTTTATTATTTTCTAAATATTGTATAATTACAGTTTAAAATTCCTTTTTGACCTGAGATGATTTAAAGGGCATTTTCTTAAATTTCCAAGTATTTGGGAGTTGGGAGGCTGAGGACCTTGTGTATTTATTCTTTCATTATTAATATCTGCTTTTATTGCTTTCTGGTCAAAGAATGTGGCCTGTGTTATATATGCCTAGTGCCATTTATTGACGTGTTTATTTGTGGCTTAAATATGACCAACTTTTTAAATGTTCAGTGGCTTCCTGGCAAAAAAAAAATGTTATCTTTGTTTGTAGGACATGATGTTTAAAATACCAATTTTAATCAGCCTTTTAAATTAAATTATTCTGGTTTTCTTCATCCTTACTTTTGTCTGTTAATCAGTCCTACACTGAAAGTAGGGTACTGCGGTTTCTGATTGTCGTCTTTAGACTTTGTAGCATTTGTGTTTTATCCATTTCAGTGCTGTGCAATTTGATAACTAAAATCTCTCGAGTGTTAGGCCTTCATTGTATCATTGTATGGTGAGTCAGTCTAATGCCTTTCTTGGCATGGCTTTATGCCAATCTGAGTAGATTCTCCTTTGCCCCCTAAGCGTTCTCCCTGGTGCTGTTGGAATCCTGGCCTCCCCTCTTAAGCTGCCTTTTTAATAGGTGCATGTTACCAGCACCTGGCCGTGGCCTACGGGGTATGGTATGGACCAGGCCTATAGCCGGCCCTGCAGGGTGTGTCTACTGTTTCTTGTTGCTTCCTCAGCCACTGCGCTAGGGGCCTGCTCTGTCCCGAGTTTGTGTTTGCTCCATATGTGTGTGCCCACCTTCTTCTGGAGTGGGGGCAAACCTTCTAGGTCAGGGAGAAGCCCAGCTGCCCACTGTTGAGTGTGGCTCTGCTGGCCCAGGACTTCTTGCTGCAAGCACGGAGAATGGGGTACGTCCCCCAGCACGGAAAAGGTTCTCCATGGAATGGTCTCCGTTGCCCATTGCTCACCGCCAACCCTGGCCACTCCTCATTAGTAGTTGTTGGCGACTTTTGGCCATTTTCTTCTTTGCTTCCTGCCACACTGCAGAGCTTTTTCCAGAAGAATCATGAGTTGGGCATTAGTTTATCTATCTTCCCTCAGTCCGACCTGCGCTGTACATAGGCACCGCCACTTCCTCCAAGCGTGGGGCGTGAGGATGGCACATTTTCCTGGTCTCCAGAGGTCATGCAGGCTTGTGGTTCATGGTGATCCAATTCGGGAACAAAAGCAATGACCCTCCTTTCTGTATCCCTCCCTTCTTTTTTTTTTTTTTTTACAAAGTACTTTATAATTTATAGATCCCTTTTGCAATTATTGCCTTGTTGTATTGTCACACCAACAAAGTAGGCTTGGAGTCCAGGTAGCATTATCCCCATTTTACAGATACAGAAGCTGAGGCTCACTAAGGAGCAACCACTCTGCTAAATTGCCCCTAAGGCAGCACCACCTCTGGGAACCAAGATTACAGGGGTCTCAGTGTGAGTTTGTGATGTCAGGAGTGTGCAGCGGTGTTGAGGGTTTGAAACCGGCCACATGGCACAGATATTAGCAGATACTATTATACAAATAAGGGCTCCCCCCTACTCTTGGAGAGCAGGGTCATCAGCAAACATCAGGAGCATTAATGAGCGTCCCCCAAGAGACTTACAGTTATTAGAGTAGAATATTAGAACACCAAATTTTTTTTTTTTGATGTTGGGAAAACTGTGACTCAAGAATGAAGTGCGTGTGATCACTTGAGTGTTAACTAGTGGCACCTAATTTCATGGCACCCAATAAACCCAGTCCTCTTTCCGTTACACCCACTTGACACTGCTTTGAGCTTGAGGGTGGAGAAGTTCCTCAGGGTCAGATGGAGGGGACAGTAGTAAGGTGGCAGGGGTGTATGGAGAGAGATTGGACCCTTGATTGGCACCCGTGACTATAACTGACGTGGTATTTGCAGCAGTGGCAGCTGGACTGTAGTGACCACACCTTCTGTTGAGAACATGCCTTTTGTTCTTGGGCTCAAGAAGAAATTCAGTCCCCTGACAGTTCAATGATTGGAGTGCCGAGGATTAGAGAGGTGCTTTCAACCCATTTCCAGCTCTGCAGAGACTGATAATATCCTGTGGGATGGTCCTAGCCATGCAAGTCCTCTCTCAGAACCAGGGAAGGAGGTAGGAGAAGGGGCTGCAGTGGCCCAAGGTTGGGGGTGCCCATCTGGGGCCCACACAGCATCTGAGCCGTGTCTCTGTCCCTGCAGTGAATGGATACCACGCGTCAGGGACCCCAGCGCACCCTCCAGAGACTGCCCACATGAGTCTCCGAAAATCCACCGGTGATTCCCAGGTAAGGGGCTCCGTTCAGGGAGGTAGGGGTAACTGCTTACACAGGCCCAGGAAGGTCTCATTGAAGATGCATCTGTCATGGGAGTCCAGGTGGCTCCAGCCCAGTCCTGCCCCCAAGTAGCAAGTAGTTGGTGTATCTGGGTTGTTCCAGTGTTCCCTGACGGGGAGAGGGTTGGATGATTGTGGTTTGTCAGTTTTCTGGAAGTTGAGGGTGGTTTGGCGAAGGGATTGATGGCGGTGGAGTTGTAACCGCTAAGGTAGAAGGATCCGTTCTGCTGTCTAGCTGAGTGTCCTGATGCACAGAGTCTAGGTTTCCCGTCACGTTCAGAGGGTGGGTGTGCTGGGCCATCATCCTTTTCTCTTCCTTACCTGCCCCACCGCCAGATTTTACCCAGAATGGAATTTAGTAGAATCTACTAATCTCATTTGATAAACTAGCATAGAGACAGCTATGGGATGGAAAGAAATGGGAATATGTCTTCAGATTCCCAAACTGCTTTCTCAGTCTCCATCCTGGTTGACAGGTGTGCAAACGTGTGAGGGAGGTGTCTGTACTGCTCCGGTGGTATGATGTGGTCGCCGAGGCGCAGATGGGTTAAGTGACTATGCAGGCCACGTGATTACTCAGTGGTTGGAGCGACTTGATGCCAAGTCCCGTGGTTTCTCCAGGTGCCTCCGAGGCTGAGGACCGGTCTTACTTAGTCTACCCGTACATTGTCAAGATGTTCTTGTGAAGCCTCCAAACTCCACCACCTATTTCCAGGAATTAAAATGCCAGACCCCTGGGTGGCAATGACGATGATCAGTGATAATTGATGACGATCGTCATAATAATATTGCTGATGTTGATGGTACCAGTAGCTGCTTTTGCAGGGAGTCCTAAGTTGCTAAAAGAAAGACCCATTGATCTGTTACCACAATCAGCTGAAACATGACAGTCAGCTTTAATACAGGCGAGAGTGTTAACTTTTGGAAACATTATTAAATTGTTCTCTTAGGAGGCTGAGTGTTGGGCTCAGATTCAGTTCAATGAACTCTAGAAGAGAAATTGGACATCAGTGTAGGTCAGGGCTTCTGCAATTCTGATGGACTTCTGAGTGACCTGGACCTCTCGTTAAAATGCAGATTCTGATCCAGGAGGTCTGGGGTGGGGCCCGAGGTTGTGGGTTTCCAGCCCGCCCAGAGGTGATGCTGGTGCTGCTGTCTGGGGGGCGTGGCTGAGTAGGAGGGATCTGGGCACAGTCGACAGTACATGCACAGCAGGTTTGCTTGTCCCCCTTCTCTCCTCTGCCCGTGTCACCCATCACCCTGGCTTTGTGTGTTTCTTACTGAGCCCCCAAATAGCCTTCTCGGCACAGCTTCTATCAGTCTGTTTGAAGTGAAACTTGTCACCTGACTTGTGAGTGTTTCTGAAGACTAAGTTCTGCTGTGGCTTATCAACAATAAAAAACTTGTGCCAACCCTCGGGATTATTAGGAAGAATATTGGAGACAGCTCCTTGCCCTCAAAATCGTTCTTCCTTCCCTGATAGAACATGACTCTCCCCACCCCCAGAAATACTATGAAGTTGCTGCTCATCCATGTAGAAATATGTGTGCTGGTCTAACTTAAATCTCAGAAGCTGATTTAACACGTGTGCATCATAAGCCATCAGCAGAGGAATTTCTCTTCCAATGTCTTTTCTTGGAATACATTCGGAGTTTCTGATCCGTGTGAAGGCTGCTCGCTCAAGCATTATTCACACCACCGTCACATCAGACCCAACCTGATTGTCCAGCAACAGGGGATGGATAAATCGGATTACAGCCCTGGACATCCAGCAAGCCAAAGATACTGTGCAGACATTGAAAGGCATTCTTCTGAAGAAAATGTAATGATTTGAGAAAATGCTCATGACGTAGTATTGAGTAGGGGAAGTGGAGCGCAAGCTGCATATATAATCAGGCTTATTTGGGAGAAGGGAATCTATACTTAGGTGAGGGAAAATGACTGGAAGAAAAATAAACCAGGACATTTGCAGTGGTTCTGTCTGTGCTTCTCAATCGGGGCACATTTGGCAACATCTGGAGACATTTTCATCGTCACAACTGGGGAAGGGGTTGCTGCTGGCAACTAGGGGGTAGACGCTGGGGATGTTGCCAAATATGCTATAATGCACAGCACACCACAACAAACCATCATCCAGCGAGATAAAATACAAATTGTGCTGAGGTTGAGAACCGTGTTCTAAGGTCATGGGTAGCTTTATTTTCTTTACACTTTGCACTATTTTTCAGATCTCCTAAAATGAGCACATTTTACTTTTATAGAAGACAGATACAATTTTTTTTTATTTTAAAAAATGAAAGCTGGAAGGAAGGTACTGGTCTTGGGGGTTCAGGGAACGCCAGCTCTAGAGCCCCAGGCCCAGGTAGGCAGTAACTGCCTAAAGACAGGTGGATTTGAGGAATATTCTTTTGGCTGATAACCTTGGGAGTTGAGGTATCACCAGAGTAACAAAATAAATACTGCAGGACACGGAAAGGGGGAACATGGATTCCTTCACCAGTTCCCAGGACTGTAAGGTAGAATGTTACTCTCTTAGGCTGTGAAAGGGTAACATTTGGGTACAAAAGCTAAGACTTTTTAATCCTAGTTTGTGAACCTACAGAGCTGTTTATCCGGAAAGGGGCCAAGGCTAAGCATAGAAAAAGGTTAAGAAGGTTTGGTATTCACAGAGAGTATTAATAGTACCAAACAAAGGATCCCTAAGTCCTCGGCGAACACTCAGCATGCAGAATAATTTACGCACATCGTCCCAGGCTGTCCATTGTAACTCATAATAATTATACTTCATTATAACTGAAGCATGAATGAATGAATGAATGAGCAAATGAACACATGCCCGTTTGAGATGCAGGGTGTGGGGTGGATAAAGTGGCTTGTTCGGGGTTACAGCGACAGATCCAGACTGAAAAGCTCCAGATATGAAAAGCCCTGTTGTGCTCTCTTCCTGCTACCTGCTAGCTGCCCCTCCTTGAGGAAGCATTAGAGTGTTGGGGGAGAGGAAAGGCAGCCCTAATTCTCATGGAAACCGGGAGTGTGTCCCCACCATGCTCTGTGGTGGGTAGGAGTGGCGGCTGGGTGCCCAACAGTTCCGGAGGGCACGTGCATCCTCCGTCATCCGGCCCTGGGAGACCTGCGTGGGTGGGTGCAGGTGGTGGTTGTCTGGTGCCACCCAGTGGCGAGTTTCAGTTCTGCAGCCCCAGGCCTGCTGCCTGGGTACTGGGTAAATGGAGCCCACCTGGTGAGAGGGAGCAAAGGCTCATAGTCTTGCTGGCTGGCCTTTGCAGAAGCACGTCCTGATCTAGCTGGTCCCCCTCCTTCCTGCCCACCAGTGCTTAGGCCCTTTGGTGATCCACCTTTTAACGTTTTGACTTCCCATGAACTTCCCCAGGAAAACTCTCTAGACATAGGAGAGAGGAAAGAGAATGGGACTAAGGGCTTGGAAACTTAAGGGACCCATTGGAGAAAGGAGTTTAAAGTGGAGAAAGGAGGTGAGATCTAAATGTCTACCACCTACACCCCCCCAACATTAATTCAATAACACACGTTCTATTGAGCATTTCTGTCTTTGCCAGGCACTGAGACACAGCAGACATAGCCCCAGGTTTGATGGAGGTTTGTAGCTGGTGTGGGAGGAAGACATTAGATAAATGATCTTATACTCTCTGCAGTGATAAGGGCTGGAGGAAGGGTATGCCATGAGGACCTAGCCTGGTCAGGGAGATGTCAGGAATGGACTCCTTAAGAAAAGATTTTTATTCTAAGACCAGAGGGTGAGCAAAGGTTTAGCTTGGCAGAGAGGTTGGGGAAGAATGGCATTCCAGGTGGAGGGAACAAGACATGCGGATGCCTAGAGGCAGGAGGGAGTGTGGTGTTTTCAAAGAACCCATAGAGGCTGAGTGCACGGTGGCTTACTAAACTGGCAGGTCCTGGCGGGGGATGAGCTGGAGGAGTCTGCACAGGCCTTTCACGAGAAGCTCGGGTTTTATCCTAACAGTACTGAAAAGCCATCGAGGGGTTTCTTACGGGATCTCACCTGCCGAAGGGACGGGACCCAGGAGATTATCTTCAGGGAAAGGAAATGGGCTGAGAAGACATTTGGAGCAGGCATTTGCTGAATCACTTGTGAATGACCCGTCACCGTTTACCAAGTACCTCCTGTGTGGTGCCACGCTCTGTCAGTCCTCTGGGTGACAACAGAGCTGCCCAGGTAGGATAAGGGCTTTAAGAAATAAATGGAAGAGAAGATTTCTCTGGAATCATAGCCAAGGGAATTTTTAAAAAATACTTTTATTATAGGCATTTGCAAACCTTTACAAAAGCAGAGGGAATACTATTACTGTAATAAAGTATCATTGGAGTCCAGTGATTACCTGCATTTAGCCAGTCTTGTCTCATTTCTGCTCCCATCCCCTCCCCCTAATCCCACTGCCCCCTTGGACTATTTTAAAGCAAATGCCCAATATATTGTTTTAAATGCAAATATTTCAGAATGTATCTCTAAGGGGGAAGATAGAATCAGAATACAATTATAACACTTAAGAAAACATTAATTCAGTAACATCGCCCAACATATACAGGCCATGCTCACATTCCCCAGTTTTCCCCAAAATGCATTTTATGGCTGCCTTTCTCCCCAGTGCAGGATCCATTCCAGTTCACACATGGGTACATTAGTTGTTGTGTCTCTTTAGTCTCTCTCTTTTTATTTAAAACTGCTTTATTGAGATAGAATTCATATAACTATGCAATTGGTCCAGTTAAAATGTACAATTCAGTGGTTTTCGGTATATTCACAGTTGCACAACCATCATCACAGTCAATTTTAGAGCATTTTCATCACCCCGAAAAGAATCCCCCAAGCCTTAGACAATCACTATTCTAATTCTACCTTCTGTCTCTATGTGGTTTCCTATCCTGGAAATTTCATACAAATGAAGTCTTGCTGTACGTGGTCCTTCATGTCTGGCTTCTTCCACTTGGAGTGTGTTCAGGGTTCCTCCGTGTTGTAGCATGTAGCACTGCATCCCTTTTTATGGCTGAATATTCTGTTGGATGGATAGACCATTTCATCACAGTGATTGCTTTGATCTCTTTTCATCTAGAACCCATCCCTCACACATTTTTTCTTTTGTTTTTCCCCATGTTGACTTTTTGTCTATTTATTCTTTAGGAGTCCAGGTCAATTGTCTTACAGAATGATATGCATTCTTGGTATAATTGTTTTTTATGCTTAGATTCAGGTTAAGCAGTTTTGGCAAGAATACTGTGCAGGGCATGTTGAGTACTTATTGCATTTTATTGGGTTTTAACCTTCCTAGGTTAGCACCCTGCTGGTGAGGCTTAGTTTGCACTCTTGGTTAATGTGGTGACTACCAGATTTCTCCTTTACAGGGGTGCATTTTCCTTTCTAACTCGTTAGTAATCTGCCAGGTGCCAGTGTGAGGCCATGTGAATCTCCTGTTCCCTAACAATCTTTTCATTCAGTGTTTTGGGCATCCATGAGGATCATGGCCTGAATCCCTTTTGACATGGGAGTTTGTAAATGGCAATTTCCTAATCCATTGTTTATTTTTACTGGCATTTCTCTGTAAAGAAATGTTCCCTCCCTCCCCCTTAGAGTTAATTAGTTGTAGTCATTATTTATATTTGTGCCCAGATTGTCCCAAGTTTAGCGCATGGGAGCCTTTATAGGCTGACTGTGTCCTTCTGTTATCCCTCCATCATTCTTTGAATGCTTTCTTACTTCTCAGAACAATAGGATATTCCAAGTCTATTTTGCATGTGGAATTAGCTCCAAGGATCCTGGGTTCCTTTTAATGCCAAATAGTATTTAGAAACCGATTTCTGGCTAGTAGGTGTTATAACTGGGATGAGGCATCATTCCTTCTGGGCCCTTTCAGTGGAATGCTATGGAGGGTGGTCTGTGTGTGTGTGTGTGTGTATATGTATGTGTGTGTGTGTATAAAATGCATGTATGTGATATATGTTTATGAAATTAGCGTAATAGGCACAGGTTAGCAGCAGCACTTGCAGAGCCTGAGATTGCCTGTGCCCCACCCTGGTCTGCACCAGTTGAAGTCGTACACGGCCAGTAGAGCAGAGACCAGAGAGGGTGCTGACGCCCACACACAGAACACCCGCCCTCAATGCCATCACTTGTATTTCTGTCCTGGCCAAGTTATAGGGAGGAAATGTGACCTCCGTGTCCAGCCTCATTCTACAGAGCCTGTACACAGCTGTCCCAAAATATATTTTTGTGAACAATGGAAATCTTTTTTGCCACCCCTGAAAAGACAACTGGAAAACAAGATACTGTCCTGGGTCTCCAAGTGGAGAGATGGCAGAATATAGAGGAAAGAGTTCTGTAGGCTTAGATTCCGGTTTCCGCTCCTCTCTTTACTTGCCTTATGACCCTGGAGAATTTAACCTCTGCAAGCCTCAATTTCATGATCTGCAAAATGAAGTTGATGGCATTTAACTTGCTTGGGCTCCGAGAACGAAACGAGATTCAGCATGTCAAATGGCTACCCCGGTGCCTGCCATGGTAAGCACTCAGTGGACAGTAGCTCTTGCAATGCTTCCTCCCCTTCGTTCTCCTCCTCCTCCAGCTCCTCATCGCTGTCCTCACCAGCATCAACCTGTAGACTCGAAGGCTGTTGCCAAGGCAGCTGGAGCGCTGGTTGCCCTCCCTACAGTGGGGGCACCGTGGTGGTGGTGGCAATGTCTGTCCATGACAGGGAGACTCCTGTAGACCACAGAATCCATCCCCAAGGCTACCCTGCCCCTTTCCTGAGGCATGTGTTTGCTCGGCCAGTGTCTCTCCTGAACTTATGGAGAAAGGCCTGTACCTGTCTCTTGTCCTTGGTGACTGGCACCTCTTTCGCTGCAGCCTCAGTCTGCCTTCCTCCCTGGGCAGTGTTGGCAAGTGCCCTGGGGCAGAGCTGATAGCTTGGGAGGGACCTGGGGGGGTTGGCTGGGGGAACTGATGCACTGAAATGTCTGTGGAAGCTGTAGCTGGCCATGAGCTTCACGTTTCCCCAAAGCCTGTTGGGGTCGCTAGAGGAGTGGCCATAAGTAGAGGCGCCTCAGTGAAACGACAGAAGGTGGATCCATGTGCCTCCAAGTGAGGTCTACAGATTCCGCATCAGAGATGCTGGCACCACCTGGGACCTGCTGGACCAGGTCCAGCTGGGACTCTATTTTGGGCACTTTCCTCAGTTGATTCTGATACACCACAAAGCTTGGGGACCAGTGATAATCCATTTTACAGAGGGTGAAACTGAGGCTCAAAGCAGTCAAATTCTTTGGCCAAGGTCTCAAGGCTAATAGCCATTTTCTTGTCTGTGAAAGGGATGCTCTACAAGGTCCCTTTTTGCTAAGGATATAGGTTCTCGTGAGTTAATTTACCCACCCAAGTAAGGCTGTGTGGAAGTAAGGCAATGAGACCATAGCAGGGACTCAGTCAAGCTCCTGCTTTGGCCCGATTCACTGATGGGTTCCTGATGCAGGGGCTGGCCCCCATCTACCAGTGCTCACCCTGCCAGGTGTCCAGGGTTGTGCTGGCCTAGCAGAGGTTCTGGGGGGTGCTTCTTTCTCTGACACTTGTTGGAGAAGCCCTCCCATGCTTCTTCTGACCTTTATCTATACGGCCACTTCTTTACATTCTGCCAAGGAATGTGTAAGTCCAGGGCCACATGTGTGACAGCCACCCATGGTACCTTGGGGTAAGCCTGCTTCCCAGGCCATTGTGGGGCTCAAGACAGAAGACACCCCAGGTCCTGCTCAGGGACTTCTAGTATAGAATCCCTACCATAATTGCTAATAGAACAAGGAATACCCAGAATGGAGCATTCTCTTTAGGCTCATAGGACAAATGTGGTGTTTGTCCACCAACAATTTTCCCTACGAGAACCATCCCAGGACTCTGGCAGGCTGCTGAGGACCTGAGGGCTCAGGGCTACCTGGGAAGCAGGTGGTGGGACTCTGGTGGGCAGGTGGGCAGGTGGGACTCTGGTGTTCTTGCTGACAACAGGGAAGACATAAAAAGGCAATCTAGAGACTGAATGGAAGCTGAAACTCAGCCTGGCTGGGAAATCCCTCCTGGCTCACGGCGTGGGGAGAGCAGCAAGGCAGGGAGGTGGCTGAACGGCGCCCCAGTGCACACGATGTGTATTTAGGGTTTGATGTTTTGGACCTGGGGGTTTCAGAATAAAATGTCATGTGCTGAGTGTTCAGAGCCAGGAGGTGGTGGCCTGCGAGCTGCCTTAACTCTCTGCTCCCCAACGGGTTCCACGGCTCAGGCAGCAGGCAGCGTGCGGAACCGTTTTCCAGCAGAGGGCAGCGCAGGGGTTAACTCCCCAAATCACAGGCAGGGAGAAGAGGAGGGGAGACCTGGTTTGGAGCAGTCTTTTCAGAGCCCGCGCAGGAGGCTTCCAGTTTGCTTCCAGCCTGAACCAGGCATGGGAACAGCGTGGGATCAGGGATGCTGCCACCTGCCCTGGCCCAGAATATGGTGCCTTAGGAGTCAACGCCAGTCTGAGCATCCCTGAACTGCCCCAGCACAGGGCTTTTAACCAATCCCTCCCCCTCAGGGAACCTGAATGGGGGAAAAGAAAGTCCAACATGGAGAGCAGCTCTGACGATGTTTCTTGCCTCTCTCCCCAGAACCTGGGATCCTCGTCACCAAGCAAAAAGCAGAGCAAGGAAAACACCATCACAGTAAGTGGCTCCCGGGGCACTCCCAGGTTGGGCAGCAAGCTGGGGCATTTGGCTACAGTGGCGGGGCTGTTGCCATGGCGATGTGGACCACCAAGCAGAAGTGATGCCCAGCCTGGAAACGGGGAAATTCCAAAGCTCAGATCAGCTGAAATTCCCCATCCTCCCCACCCCCCACCAACTCCCTTTCTTCTGTCAATTTCACATTTCACTTATTCTCTCCTGGCAAACAAGTGGCAGGAGGGTGATTGGGAAGATGCAGAAGCCATTTTTGCAGGGCAGGCAGGGGAAGGTGCGCCTGCGGGTGTGGGTTGAAGGGGGTGGACTGTGCTCAGCATAAGTGATGTGACGTGTAAATTACAGCCACAGCAGGGTTGCTTTTGTGCAGGGTAACTTCTGCAAGACGGCAAAGTTAAAAGCAAGAGAAAGCACCCTAAGAATAGAGTTCCTGGGAGTTCCTAGCAGAAGGGAGGCAGCTTCTGCACGAGTGGCCAGCCTGCCTCCCAGGGCTCTTCAAAATGCCCGCCAAGTCCCCACGTGTGGGCTTGGGAGCCCTACCCCCACCTCCCCTCCTCAGCCCTGTGCTCAGGGAGGGTGGCAGCTGGACATTGGTGCCCCTACAGCCCACAGCTTGGAGACCTGAGAAGTGTGGTCCTAGGTTTGCTATTTTGGCACAAGTACAGGAGAGCAGGGAACAGGGACTTGCTCTCTTGGGTGCCATCTCACATAGTTGTGACCACCCCCACAGAGAGAAAACCAAGAGTGGGTGCATTTCCCTGGTTCATCCAGGCTGAACATCCTTTTGTGGAAGAAAAAGAGGGTTAGGCAAACAGTAACAACAACGATAATAATTGCTACCACTTTAGTTGCCAAGTGGCTCATTTAATTGTCCACTAGCTGTCTGAGGTGTAGGTAATAGAATCAATGGCGTAATCACTCTGAGGCCAGAGTGTCGATGACTTTAATTACTAACTGTGCAGCAGCCTGGGGCAAGTTTCTCAACTTTTTCCTGCCTCAGTGTCCGCATCTGTAAAATGGGGAAATTAGAGGGCCAGAGTAAGGACTAAATGGGTCCACATATGTAAAGCACTTAAAACAGCACCTGGGGCATAGTAAGTGCTTGGTACACATTAGTATTGTCCTCACTCTGTTTGCAGATCAGGAAACTGAGGCACAAAGCAGTACCTCGATCAAGGTCGCCCAGCTAGGAAGCATCAGGGCCTAAAACCTGTGCTCTTACCCACCAGCAGGGCTCCGTCCGGAGCTAGTTTAGGTTACTTGGGCCACAGACTCCTTCCAACCTCCCAGTGGAGTTTGCCTCCCGAGAGCTGGGCAGAGGGGCTCAGCCTGCTTGGACTGTGAGTCAGCTGCCTCCCTGGTAGGGGTGGGGCTGGCAGGGGGTGGGCAGGCCTGGGGACAGACTTCTGGAGGGCACAGTCCCCATCTTCAGATGGTCACAGAATGCCCCAGAATGCTGGGGTAAAGCAGGAACTCCCAAAAGCTCTTGTAATACGTGAAAAGGAGGAGAAGAAAGTGGTGGAGGGTGGGGAGGGCATGAATTCTAGAAGAAAAACAAAAAAGAGCAATGCAAAGTGAAAAGCAGAGTGTTATGTGCCTGGAGTTGCCTTAAGGCCTTAGTGGTGGCCGCCCAGGCCACAGAGTGAGGCACCTGCTGGGCTCCGAGCTTCAGGTTTGGTCAGAGTGGGTTGAGTGTGGCCCTGGGTTCTCCCTGGGCTGACACACCTTGTCCTTCCCTGCCTCGGTGCCTTCCTGATCCTCCCCAATGACCTACAACGTCACTCCTCATGAGAGAATCTATAAAGTGTAATCAGCATCCGAGGCCCCCAAGATGCGCCCTGTGGTAGCCAGACCTGCAGTTGTCTCTTTGGGACCAGGCTATAAAATCTTCATTTGAACCACCACCCCCCAGAGGTTTTAAATAAATGCTCATGCCTGAGAGAATTTTTGCTGGGGAAACTAAGCAAGGAAGGGACTGGCCAAAGGTCAAAGCAATGAGGAATGGAGCCCGGGACTCGAACTCGGGTCTCCTGGCTGCCACCATGACACCACACATCTCTGGGCTGGTGGGCTTCCTTGCAAGCCTTGACGATGAAGACTCCTGCCCCGCTGCTCCTTCCCTCCACACAGACAGCTCTTGCTGTCCCGTGCCCAGCCTTCTGCTCTCAGTTCTGATCCTCCAGAGCTCACGGTTTCCCAAGGGAGAGGCGCACAGAGGAAAGGGATAGCCCCCCTCCCGGGAGTCTAGGACATGAGCTTTCCTCCCCCTGGCACGTGGGGACAAGGTGAGCCACATCCCATGCTGTCTGACCCCATGGAGCAGGAATTTCCAGGCCTGGGCAGCAAAGGGTGGTGCGTCCAGGGCCAAGGAGCAAGGATTGAGCTCGATTCTAAAGCTCCCGCTTCCCCGCCTGGGGCACAGGGCTGGCTTTGAAGGGGCAGACACGTGGGCTCCCTGACAGCAGCGGGCGGGGACTGGCAGTCACACTTGGTCTCGTCCCCACTGCTGTCACCCACGCAGGGCTGGCAGGTTGAGTATGCCGTGTGATTGGGAGTGACGGGTGCTAATGGCAGCTTGCAGCCCTCAGCACACTCATGACGTGTCAGAATCTAGAGGGTTCCAGAAAAGATGACAACAAAGCCAGCCAGCCATACTCTCTCCTGGAAAGAGGAATTTGGGGGTGCCTGTGGTCCTCAGCTTCCCAGCATAGCCTGTCTGAAGCCAAGGAAGCCTGGGTGGGCATGGGGGGGCCAGAGACAAGCCCTTGGGGTCTTGTCTTCTCTGTTACGGGAGTTCCAGCGCTGACTTTTTCCTCTCCTGCACCCTCCCAGATCAACTTTCCTCCAGGGAAATTCAGGGACTGTTGGGCTTGAGCCCTTAGTTGTTGTCAACCCATCTTCCCTTCTTTGCTGCCAGCAAGCTGGTCAGACAGGCCGGGCAGGCCCCTGCTCCCAGCACAGGCGGGGCCAGGACTGGGGAGGGCTTGCCTGGGAGCCTCCCCATCATACCCTGGGCGGGTCACACTCATGCTGTGGCCAGGTGGATCGCTGGCCACTGCTGCCCCCTGGGAACCTCTCAGAGAGTTTCTGGGAGGCACCCCTTGTGGTTCTGGCTGCCCCCCTGGGCCCTGGCAGGAACCTCAGCTGCACAGTGCAGCCCCCGCAGTTGGGACGGGCAGGGGTGTTACTCCATGTATCTGAGGGTTGGAGAAAACATTTGGTGCAAGAATGAAGATGCAGCTGGTTGAAGATGGTAACCTGGCTACTGGACTGTCCCCTGGCCAGTACACATGGGGAGGTGCACCTGCTCCCTTGTTCCCTGTTAAGCGCTTCTGCCTTGGAGGGGGGATGTGGCATATTTACTCCTCAGCATGTTGGAAAGGTAGTGTGACAGGTTAAGAGCCTACACTCTGCAGCCAGACTGCCTGGGCTCAGACTCTGACTCCACCATTCCACACACAAGCTGTGTAATCTTGCATAAATTACTTAACCTCTCTGTGCCTCAGTTTCTTTATCTGTAAAATGGGGATAATAATAGCACCTGCCTTACAGGGCTGTTGTGATGATTAAATGAGCTCATACGTGTAAAGCACTTAGAACTGTGGCTGGCACATTGTTAGCTTCTGTTGAACGAATGGGAAGTGGTTCCTTAGGACGTCTTCTGTGTTTGCAGGGTGGAGGGTGGAATTGAGGCTCCTCCCGAGAGGCCCTGGGAGGAAGACAAGCTCTTTCTCAGAGGTGTAGCTGGACCCTGGTGTCACTGTCTGGAAAACGTCACCCAGAAGGGAGCAGGATCCACACGGGGAAAGGCCTGTCCCACCTTCTCTTCCCTCCTTGGGCTTTGGAGCCCTGCAGGTTGGAGCTGTGTGGTCCTCCCAGCCCTCTGGTCCAGGGACACAGGAGTCTTGACTTTGAGGCCCGGAGGTCACAGAAAGAGCAAGGATAAGAGTGGTGGCCTATATGAGGTAGGACACTGGCCCTGAACCCCGCTCTGCCATTCACAATGGGCTGGAGAGTTAACCTCTGTGCCCCATCTCGTCACCCGTGTGTGGGTGTACACCAGGCCGTCGCAGGCACGCACGTTAGCTCTGCCTGTTCCTGGACTTCACACCACTGCCCTTGCCGTCCTCCTTCCCTGCCACCCCCGCCCCCTCCAAATCCACTGTCTCCCCCCATTTCTCATCCCAGTGGTGGGGACACTCTTCCTCTCCGCCCAGGCCAAGCGGCGCAGGGTTTTGTGGCACAGGATTTTACGGCCCCGGCACTACTGACATTTTATAGGTGGCTCTTTGTTGTGGCGGCTGTCCTGTGCATTCTAGGACGTTTATCAGCTTCCCTGGCCTCTACCCACCAGATGCCAGTAGCACCCACCCACCCCCCACACAGTTGTGACAACCAAAGGTGTCTCTACGCTGCCAGATGTCTCCTGGCATGGGAGCAAAATCGCCCCTGGGTGAGAGTCACTGGGTTAACTTCATGATGCTGTTAAGTCTGTCTGCAAAATAACCCAAAGTCCCTGTGACGTTCCCGCCCTGAATCCCTGGCCCTTCCCGCGACCTCAGCACCCCGTGCTCATCCAGTGGTCGATTTATCCCCAAGACTCACGGTGACTTCATCAGCTGTTGAGGGCAGAGGCTGCATCTCACAGCTCTAGCCTCTGGTCATTGCACCAGGAAACATCCACTGTGTATCCACCACGTGCCCAACACTGTGCCCGTTACCAGGGAAATGGTCTCCCTCCCCTCACGGAGCAGGCTGTCTGGTGAGGAGGAGAGACGTTACATCAGCCATCACGAGAGAGATCGTGACACACACATACGCGTGCTGACCGCTGGGCAGGTCTAGAGTTGTGGGTGCCACCGAGTAGCCGTTCCACAGAGGTCTGAATGGCAAGTGGGTGAGCAAGTGGTCCCTCGGACAGCATCGTGGTCGAGGGCTTGGAATTCTGGAGTTGGCTGGATCTGGACGCAAATACCTACCTTCCGTGATCCTCGGTTCTTGTAGGAAACGAGGCTGCTGTTGCCCGCTTCTGGGGCTGCTGGGAAGCCAGAGTGAGACCTCATGCAAAGCCTAGGGCTGCCCTAGGAACCCCAGCCCTGTAAGTGCCTCCCAGGGGGCTGGCGAGGCGCAGTTCTCCAAGTGCCCACCAGGGAACGCGGGGCCCAGGGAGGACTTGGGGAGATCCCAGTGGGCCGGCTGGGGTGAGAAATCCCAAACCAGAGTGGACAGAGGTGGTGACAGGCAACCTGGGGCCCCGACCAGGTTATCCCAGGCCTGGTGTCCTTACAAAGTGGCATAAGAATGAGTCCTTAATGTGTCCCCCATTCTGCTGCCTTTACTCCTCTCCCCAGCCTGGGGGGCCCTCCCTTGTGGGGTTGTACAGGGCCATCTGCAGCCTCCTCACCTTCTAGACCCCAGGCCCTTCTGATCCCTGAAGTAGGCCTCTCTCTGGGAGGCCATGTTGGACCTTAAGAGCAGGGCCCTGTGGCTTGTTCATCTTTGTGTCTTCTGTTGCCGGCATAAGGCCCATCCCCGTCCCTGCTGACTGGATCACAGACACTGGTTCTCAAAGTGTGGTGCCCCCGAGCCATCAGCATCACCTGGGAGCTGGGCCCCTACCCTGAGCTCCCTAATCAGAGCTCCAGGGGAGGGACCCAGCAACCTGTGTCCCCTGGGTGACTCTAAAGCATGCTCAGCCTCAGCTCTAGGACAAAGCAGGGCACTGGGTGGTACTTAGGAAGGGCCTCGGCCCTCCTCAGCCCTTTTGTGGCTGGGCTGGGAGCCAGCCACGATTCTTCATGGCAGGGGATGTCCCTGGCACCGTCTCCCCTTGAGGTTCTCGGATGTGTCTTCACCCAGAGCATCCCAGGGTGGGCAGTAGCATCCTTTCTCCGAGGGTGGATCATCTGGAGAAAGGCTCTAGACACGGAGGCTGGGCAAGACCCGTTTCCTCTCCTGTCCTGCCCACCTTTGGCCAAGCCACCTCCCATCACAGCAAAGCTCTTCTCAGTTGGAAAATGTTTCCCCAACAGGAGGCCAGGACCAAGGGCAGCTTGGCTGAGGGGAGGACCAGGGAAAGGGTAGAGGATGCCTGGAGAGCAGGGGGCTCAAGAAGGTGTTTAGACCCCTCTGAGTGCCTAAAACCAACTAGTGCTGTGATTCTTAATTCCCACTTTACTTGAATGTCATGGCTAATGTATCATTACGTTTGACTGAAATTGTCATGGGCTGCATTATTAAGCAAAATAAAGGTGGACTGTGATCACCATTATTTGTTGAAGCAAGAATAGCTAGAACACAAAACAAGGAATTCGTGAAACTTTGAAATCCGTTCCTTGTTTTCTTGACTGCCGCAAGTGACACCTGCTTGGCAGTGGGCTGCAGGAGCCAGTGAAGGGGACTCACCTCTGGACATGCCTTGGGGAGTCAGCCGGGAACAAGGGCTTGGGGAGACCATTTCTGGATGCTGGCCTTGGGAGGCTGGCCCTCCCCTCCTGCATGCTGCTGTAGGCCAGTGTCACCTGGGGAGGAAACTCCCCAGCCCAGGGAATCCCTCGGCCCCACCGTGACCTTGGCCGAATTCAGCACTGCTTGTCTCATTGCCAGGGACCCCAGGTTATTCCCGCCTCTAATCCTTTCTATTGTGTCAAGCTTCCCTCCAGAGCTGGGGAGCTCCATCCTTTGGGACTTCTCCCCCACTGCAAGTAGGGTCCGTGCCCCTGGCAGTTGGGAAGGGGATGGGGCTAGATTTACCTCCAGCTGCCCTCGAGCCCCTAAGCCAGAGGTCATGACTGGAGGTCCAGACTCCACTGGCAGAGGAGTCTGTTGGGCCTACATGGTGATGGTGGTTTTTTATTATTATTATTATTATTTTAAACTTCAAATTAATTGACAACACTTAAAAAAATGAGACACTTTAAAATGTAAAGTCTAAAAATGCCCATCTTCAGCTGCTCTCCAGTCTCACACATCTGACAGCACGGGACTCCTCATACGGACGTGACAACAGTTGGCAGGAGCTGAGCTGAGTCTGCCCCTTGGACGCATCTCTGCAGACCCCGGGCCCTGCCCACGGCGGAGGCTGCTCAGCTTTGGCCGTCGGAGCCGCAGTTTCTATGCCATGCAGGTGCCTCACCAGCTTGCATGCCCTGCCTGGCATGGGAGATTGTGTCGTAGGCCCAGAACCTCAGGGTTTTCTGCACTGTTCTTTTCTTTAATGTTTGACATCTCCCCCTTCAGCAGGTGCTTGGGCTGCGAGGAGGGCTTAAAGGCCCATGAGGCTTAGGCAGACCTTGCTCCCACAGTGAAAACAAATTAGCCTGCTCCGTAGGAGAGGGAGGATCTGGGGCTTGACGCCACGTGAGCGGGAGCGTCGGCAAAGCCACTGCCACAGAGCCAGGAGCATCACAGACGCGCACGGGCAGAAAAGTCCGAGACCACCCAGGAATCTCTACACTTCACTCTTCTTGGCTAGGGCCAGCCCCAGCATGCGCCCTGGATTATAATTTTAAACTCCATTTGTTCATTGAATATATATCATGAGATAAAATTTGCAAAGTAACCTGTATCTCTGGCCCTTGCCCACACAGTTCCTTTCCTTGGAAGTATCCTGCATGTAAATAACCAAGTGTGTATACAGTTGGCCCTTGAACAACGTGGGGGTTAGCGGTGCTGACTCCCCCTCCACAGTCAAAAGTTCATTTGTAACTTTTGACTCCCCCAAAACCTTAACTAATAGCCAGACCAAACCTCACTGATAACAGTTGATTAACACATATTTTGCATGTTATATGTATTATATACTGTGTTCTTATAATGCAGTAAGCTAGAGAAAAAATGCTATTAAAAATCGTAAGGAATAGAAAATGTATTTACTATTCATTAAGTGAAAGTAGGTCATCACAAAGGTCTTCATCCTCACCTTCACACTGAGTAGGCTGAGGAGGAGGAAGGCCGAGGTTGGTCTTGCTGTCAGAAGACAGGCAGAAAAACATCCACATATAAGCGGATTCACACATTTCAAACCTGTGCTGCTCAAGAGTCAACTGTATATCCCCCGTCTTTTTAAACACACGATGGTACTCTTCCCCCACACCACCACCACCTAACAGTGTATCCTGGCATGCTTTCCCTATCGATACGTAATAACTTTATCACTGTGTCCTTTACGATCTCCACAGGTGTCTGTCTGTCCGTCCTTTGTGTACCCATTCCCCTGCTGATGGACAACGTAACTGTGCTCCAGCCTTTGGCGACTATAAACAGTGCTGTAGTGAGAGACCATGTGTGTACGTCACTGCACACACACGCAGACATGTCTGCAGGATAGACTCTTAGTAGCGCCGTTGCTGGGTCAAAGGTGCTGGATGTTTGCAGTGTTGATCCTGTTGAACTGCCTTCCAGGGAGCTCATAGTGGTTCACAGGCCCTCTGGGGTGGATGAGGGGCTGTTGCCCCTCGTGTGAAATGCCGGCAACAGGAGCGCGCAGAGACCCCTGGGCATGTTCTATTAAGCTGGCCCCGTAGGCAGGCTTCACTAGTGCTGTGTCTCGGGGGCGAGGCCTTCCCTGCTTCTCCCAAGACTCCAGAGAAGTCGTTTTATTTCTTGCTCTCTGTGCTACAGATAAACTGCGTGACATTCCCTCACCCAGACACGATGCCGGAACAGCAGCTGCTGAAACCAACTGAATGGAGCTACTGTGACTACTTCTGGGTAAGTGGTGCCTCAGTTTCCCCTATGCAGTGGCCCAGGTGGGTAGGAAAGGAGCTCAAAGTGGAGGGGCATTTCTTGTTGAAGCCTGAAGACATGGCAGTAGATTTAGCATCTGAGACGGGAGCTCAAGATCCTTTTGGGATCCAGATTACTCCATAAATCTCAGGCACGAGGCAGGGCTGTTCACGGCAGTACAGGAATCCCAGCCAGAACACAGGCCTGCTGGAGGATCATTTCTGATGCTCAGTGAGGGCAGGAGACCAGAGTCAGCCCCAGTAAGTGAATCTGGGCTCCGTACCTGCTGTCACCATGTCAGAAAACTTGGACAAGTACTTTACCTCCTTGGGCCTATCTAGTCCCAGCCAAATCACGGGGAGGTCGGGTGCACGGACATGCAGAGAGCTCCAGCTTTAATGATCCTGTGGTTCCAAAATGTTTGCTTACTGTCCGATGAACACAGTTTTAGTTTTGCAAGATGACAAAGACAGCTATGACTTTCAAAATTAGATCACCCCATTCTGGAATCATACAGTAGTGATGATGATGGTTGCACAACCTTGTAAATATTTTAAAAACCACCAAATTGTACATTTCAAAAAAAAAAGTATGCATAGACCCTGAGGAACAATAAATAAATTGAATAAAAACTTGTGTTCACCACTGTGCAGAATAGATTATCTATCCTTTTTTAGATTCGCTAACCGAATGCCAAACGGAAGCGTTTTTTTCTTTCTTCCAAATCACTGGCACCTTAGAAGACTCACAGAGATTCCTGTGCCCCCTCCCACCTCAGAGGAACAGCTCCTAGTGTCCCGGCTGTGTTGCTTCCAGGCAGAGACCTGAGCAGAGGTTACAGGGTGGCACAGAAAAGGCTCAGGCTTCGGCGTCAGACAGACCTGGGGAGTGAGTGAGCTCAGAGGCGGCATCAGCAGGGATCAGAGTCCGCGAGGCTTTGTGGGCCCCGGTCGGGCGTTAGGTTGTATTCTCTCTGCTGTAGGAGGATGTTGGTGGGCCTTAAGCAGCGATGTGCTGTGATCTGAGTCACATGCGTTGCACAGGCAGGAGTGGAAGTTGAGGGGTGAGTGGGGGAGACCAGAAAAGCCGTGGTGGCAGCAGCAGAGACGGAAGGATGTGGCTGGGTGTGGGAACATGAGCCCCGTAGAGGGCTGTGGTAGAGGAGCCTGCGAGGGAGAGTGGTTTGGCCCCCGGAATAAGCATCCTGGGAGCTGCGGTCAGCGGGGGGTCTCGAGCTTTGGGAAGCTGGAGGGAGTGTGTGATTCCTCCCGCTGGTCAGCGGCACCTCACAGAGCGGCACTTGTGAATCCTCATCTTAACGCAAGCTCTCCGGGGACTCTGACACTTAATCTGGGATTTTATCTCCCTGGCCATCAGGGCCTTTTCCTCTGATAGAAATTTCTCTCCTCTGACACAGCGTTTAAAGCCTGTTTCTTCTGGCCCATTTTCTCTAGCGTGGATGGATTGTTCAGTCAACCCATCCTAGAAGGGAGGCAGATTCAGGCTCAGAATTCAAATAATTTTCCCTTTGCTTTTTCATCAAGCTGTAGCATTCATAGAGTGAAGTGCACAAATCTTCAGTGTACGTGGAGAAACTTTTAAACAGCAAGAGCAGCCCCAATATGGCATGGTTCACCCCATGTGGTAGTGATCTCCCTGTCACGAGAGGTAGTAGCAGTGTGGCCAGATGAATGTTGGGCAGGAAAGGGTGTTCAGGGGAACTGGAGGAAATACAGGTAAAACAAAACAAAGGAAATCATTTAATTTTGAAATTTTAAGAATATTTGTTCGCAAAATCAATTGGGTCCTAAGTTCCCATTTCATTGACTTGGCCATCTTCCCCAAGTCCTGCCTTTTACTTAAAAGTAACTGATAATAGCTACCATTTATAGAGTACTTACTATGCGTCAGCACTGTGCCAAGGTATTCACTATGTCATTTATCCCAAATAACCACATGAGGTAGGTGCCCTTATTTCCCCAGTTTTACAGATAGAGAAGTGCATGCCTGGGGCCAGTGAAGAGCTTGCCTGAAGCCACCCAGCTGGAATTTCAGGTGTTAGGCATCAGAGCCGGTGTTGTTGGCCACTTGTCCTTCTTGCTCTTGTTTCCCAGGTTGGGAGAGTTAAGGGGCTTGGCCATGGGTGGCAGCAGCTTAGGGTGAGGACCGAAGCATCAGAACCCATGCATCAGGGTGCAGGGTCCCCAGGCAGAGATCCGAGTTAGGGCAGCGGAGACGGCAGCTCCTTTCTCCTCCTCGTGCTGTGCTCAGGGTTGCCAGGTGCACCAGGGAACTTCCTGGAGTCTGTCCTCCCTGCGCTGCATTCTCCCTGGCTCCAGGCTCCATTTTCCCTGGCTCCAGACACCGCCAGATGTCACCTAACTCTTGTGCTTGTGTTTGCTTTGCAGGCTGATAAGAAGGACCCCCAAGGCAATGGCACGGTGGCTGGGTTTGAGCTACTGCTTCAGAAACAATTGAAGGGCAAACAAATGCAGAAGGAAATGTCAGAATTCATCCGGGAAAGGTGAAGCCTGGGCCCCTCCCAGTTTGGGGAGCTCTTGTGACAGTGCCCACCTTGGCCCCATGGCCTGAGAGGAGTCTGCAGCAGGACCTAGCACAGCATGCTCAGCACTGGGCTGGTTAGTGCTAAGGGAAGTGTAAGACTAAAGCCACCAATTCATGCCTCCTGTTGGCCTGTATGGTGTTTTTAAAGATTTGAACCAACATTTTTTAAAAATTGGTAGATTTTACATTAGAATCTGGAGACTTAGCAGGCCTTGAGAAAGCAGAAGGTTGGCAGGATTGCTCCACATCCCGCACGCAGCAACCAGCTAGAGCTGAGTGGCAGCTACTCCTGTTCCCATTTTGCCACAGTCTCCACCACTCCCTATTGTTTCCCCTACAGACTGTTTCACTCTTTTACTTACCTACTTAGCCCTCATTTGAAGCACTGTCCTTTACCATAACTAAAAAGGAGAATGTGACCTTTCAATTCGTCTTTAGTCAAAACTATGTCCCAGAGCAGGAGATATAGAACCCTCCTCGCTCTTCCCGCCTCCATCCCTGCTGCCAGGGATTCTAGCAGTGGTTTGTCTGAAGAGCTGGGAAACATAGATGAAGGAACAATAAATTCAGCCTGATGGAAACAGGGAAAGCCAGAACAAGAATGAGAAGTTCCTCCTCCATCTCCCGCCCCATCTCTGTCTGTCCAAGTTCTGGGACTCTGTTCAGCACAGACTCATGCCCGAGCACCAGCACACACCCACCCAGCACACACGTGCATGTATGCACGCACATACACACACTCAGCTTCTCACCTGGAGTTTCATCTGGAGGCACACTGGCAATATTTATAGCAAATAGCAATATCTTTGAAAAATATTTCTTTCTTAATTATAACAATAATCAAGTCATAATGCTTTGGTGTTTTAAAGCACCCCACCCCCTAAGGAGGGGACCTATTTTTAATTTGTATAATCAAATCCTTATTTTATGACCCATTAAACTGGTAGGAAATTGAGAGGTTGCATAGCTCGGGTGCGAGAAAACAATAGTGTCAAACAGGCAAATAGGAAAATGGCTGTAGCAGCCAAAGCTTGAGCATTCTTATGGTTTATACTCCATAACAACATGTCATTAGCAAATGAATGGGATCTGCCCTTTCAGGACACGCTAGTCTCTCCAGAAAAAATGTAGATGCCTGTAACTTCTCTCAGTCCACCTTGGGATCTCACAGGGAGGTCCTTTCAGAGCCAGGAGGGTGCACAGATGGGAGCAGGCCTGGCTCAGGGACAGACACCGGCTGCTTTGCGGTGGCCTCAGCTTCAGGAGGTAGGGCAGGGGTGCAGGTGCTGCCGGCACTGGTTTGGAAGGTGAGGCCCAGGAGGCAGAGGTGTGTGCATCTCCTATGCCTGGCACATGAGCTGGCATTCAGGGACCAGGAGCACGACATGGTTAGACCTTCTTTCTGGTATGATCTCTTGGCCGTAGACTGGAGGCGTAGGCCGCCAGTCCACGTGTCCTGGGGAGGGTTGGAGGGCTGTAGGCGAGGGCGGAGGGAACGGAGGGGAGGCAACAGAGGCACATCCGTCAGATTAGACGCGGGAGGACCTAGAGACCACCCAGAGGTGGGTGAGAGCAAAGCGATGTGAGGAGGAACGCGAGATTGGGAGTCTCTCGGTGCCACATCGTGCATTGATTATTACTTTTATTATGACTTTGTCAGTCACCCTCTCTCCATCATCCCATCCTTGGAGCACCAGCTGTCTGAGCGGCTGGGAAGCAGATGCTGCAGCTCCGGTGTCTCTGGGGCTTTTCGATTCACCACCTGATGTACCAGGGGCTCTTGGATGCCCCAGCCAGAGCTGGCGCTGGTTGACATAAGCACACCTTCTCTGTCTCCCGCCACAGCCCAGAGGACCACTTATGCAGTGGACAATGTGCCCTTGACAACACACTTAACAGGGATGTGTTGGATGATACAGAACTCTCCCCAGGGAGTTGCCTTGCAAATGTGTCAAGGGCCTGCCTGCTGGAAGCTACATCCAAGGCAGCTTTCCTCTCCAGGGAAACAAAATCAAGCTGCAGCTCTGGGCACTGCCTGGTTTCCATGGAAATACTTGTGCCCAGCAGGCTTGGCAATTACAGGCATGAAGGTGGGAGACGGTAGGGAGAGGCTCTGTGTCTGCTTCCAAGGGGCTGCGGCCATCTGGAAGCTCTGGTGCTGGGAGGGAGAGGGGACAGCAGTGGGCATCCCTGGTGGTCTGTCACGAGTTGCATTCATTCATATCACAGGGTCCCATGTTTCCAGCCCCGTGACAGGAGCTGTGTGAACAATAGCTCTCGTCTTCACAGCCCTAGCAGACAAGGGGAAACATCCCATTTTGCAGATGAGGAGATGGACATTCAGACCATTTTGTTCGTGCATTTATTCAACAAATATTTATTAAGCACCTACTGTGTGTCGGGCAGACAGACGAGCCAGGCCCTCTCAGAGCCTACGGTCTAATGGGTCCCTTCACACGGCTGACATGTGCAGGGCAGCGGGGCAGAGAGCTGACGTGTTGTTGGGTTTTCTCCCTTTGCAGGATAAAGATTGAAGAAGACTATGCGAAGAACTTGGCTAAGCTCTCTCAGAACTCCTTGGCCGCGCAGGAGGAAGGGTGAGTTGGGAGGAGAGGGATAGGCGTGGGGAGCGCGTGGGGACGCTGACTAGGGGACGCTGATGGCTGGTGTGGGCCCACTCCAGGTGGGAGGTCTCCGCAGGCATGGCTGAAGGTGGGCACCGTGACTCGAGGTGTGGGCGTCCGTGCCCAGCTTGACACTTCCACGCTGCCTTCTCTCTAGTGACCAAGGGCCTCCTGCCAGATGCCGGGGTAGATCAGAACCCCCTCCAGCCTGTTCTCTGGTGGCCAGGCAGCAGCCTCGGGGTGCCCACCCCAGCTCCCCTTTCTCCGAGGGCAGGCCGGGAGGAAACTGTGTATGAGAGGATTTTGTATCGGGCCCCTTTGTCTAGAACCTTCTCCTGTGGGCTGAGGCCCAGGCTCCCCTCCCCACTCTGGCTGTGACTGTCCCGACTTCTGCGGATGGGACCCAGGCTGGGGAAGGCTCAGCCCAACCCCTGTCCACAGAAGGAGTCCTAGTGGCGGAACGATCTCTGCCTTGTGTGCCCTCGGTGGGAATGTGAACCGGGGTGGCCCCTGTGGAAAACAGTCTGGCAGTTCCCCAAAAAACTAAACACAGAATTACCATGTTACCCAGCAATTTCATTCGTAGGTCTATGCCCAAAATAACTGAAGACAGGGACTCAAACAAATTCTTGTAAACACATACACAGAGCAGCACTATTCACAGTGGCCAAAGGTTGGAAAATAAAAAATGTCATCAAGAGCTGAATGGATAAACGATGTGTGGCATATGCACGATGGATGTCCAGTGACTGTCGTGCAGCCATAAAAAGGGTCAGGATACTCATACGTGCTGCTATGTGGACGAACCTCAGATATACTCAGCTGAGGAAAAGGAGACAAACACAAAAGGTCATGTATTGTATGATCCCATTTATGTGAAATGTCCACAATAGGCAAATCCAGAGCAACAGAAAGCAGACTGTTGGTCGCCAGGGGCTGGGGGAATAGGGTGTGACTGCTTAACAGGTACGCAGTTTCCTTTTGGGGTGTGTGTGTGTCTTCTCAGGCTGTACCACAGACTGGATGGCTTAAACAACAGAAATTTATTTTCTCATAGTTCTGGAGGCGGAAAGTCCTAGTGTCTGGTGAGGACTGTCCCACGGGGTTGCAGAGGGCCGCCTTCTCACTGTGTGCTCTTGTGGCCTTTCCTTGGCGTGTGCTCAGAGAGGGGGAGTGCTCTGATGTTTATTTTCATAAGGACACTAATTCCATCAGATCAGAACCTCACCTTAATGACCTCATTTAACCTTAATTACTTCCCTAAAGGCCCCATCCCCAAATACGGCCACACTGGGGGTTAGGGCTTCAACATATGAATTTCAGCAGGACACAAGCCATTAGTCCACAACAGGGAGATGAGAATGTTCTGGAACTAGATAAAGGCAGGGGTCGCACAACATTGTGAATGCACTCAATGCATTCATTTCAAAGGATTGTTCGCTTTTAAATGGTTAATTTTATGTTACATGAATCTGATCTCAATTTTTAAAATAATGAAGACTCTCAGGAGGCCAGAGTCGAAAGGGTCCCCAGGAGTCCTCTTTCTCTTCCAGCCTCCCTCCGGCACAGGTCTCTGTTTGAATTCCTCCTACAAGGAGAAGCAAACCCCCGAGGAAGGAAGACATTCTGTCGGGGGATGGCTGTGGTTGTCACAGAGCTGTGGTGGGAAACAAGTCCAAATCTGCCTTCATGGCTTGAAATCCTTCAGGGGACAGAGATTTTGCCAACCAAATGTGGCTTTGATTAAACCCTCCACATGGGCTGACCGGGCAGCCAAACAGCCGCCTTGGAATGGTTTTCACGCATCCCGCCAGCCAGAGACTGCAGGGCGGCCCGCAAGGCATCATCTCTCCGTGGATGTAAAGTAGATTAGCGGGTTCCTTGCCCCCTTCCGCTCTGTGCGCTGGGCCCGAGATGGGGGCAAGAAGGGAGTGGCCCGTGCTGCCTGGGAAGGGGCTTTCCTAAGCACCCTCGTGCTCTGCAACCACTGTGCCTCTCAGAGTCTTCCGGCTTCCACCTCCTTGGCCTGGGCTGCTGCCAAGGACACTGTGTCCTGCCAACATGCACAGCATATGCTCCTAACCCGAGCAGTCCAGCTCCACGAGTCAGGCCTGTGCCACCATGCCATGCACGCACATGTATAAACACAGGGATAAACACAACACGAGCTCACGTACACATATCGACGCCACTCACCTAGATGTGCACACACACACCAGTGCCCTTGCACACAGCAACCGCATATATACAATCCAGCCAGCAGGCACCGGGGCGTGAACACATGGGTGCCCCCCCATACAGTGTGTGCAGCAGCGCTATTTTGCATTTACACACAGCTTGGGACGTTTAACCAGGCCCACTTTGAAAACTTCCAAAGTGCAAAGCTAGAGACTAGAAATTTGGGGCGGTCTAAGAAGATGCAGATAAGGGAGACTCGAGCTGCTTTTGCCACACAAGTGCTGTGTCCAAATTAGACTTCAGGAGGTGTGTGCACATTGGTGAATAAACAGGATTAGCTTATTTATTCTGCCTTCAGTTTTTCTCTCCTATGTGGAAAGGAAAGGGGATTTTGGTCTTTCCTGGTTGGCAGTTGTGACAGTAACATGCATTTTGATTTGGGGTGCCTCAAAATCTACATTGGAACAGAAATGTATCTCAGATTTTGTGAGTTTTTTAATTAACTTCATATAGGATGAAAAAAATTTCAAAGGAGAGAATTTCTAAATGGCTTCATTATAAATTGTGAAGTGGTTGCGAGGGGCCTGGAGTATTGGGATGCGTGGAGGTGTGTGTGGGGGATGTGTCAGCTCGGAGGCCCCACTGAATGTTTGGAGTGATGTCCTCCCACCTGGGAATGTCCAGCCAGGAAGTGGGGCTGAGGACGTTGTCTTGGGTGGAATACCGTGACTCTTCCTTTACTCCCTATAGCCTGAGATGACATTCTCAGGCCACCCTGGCTGTCCCTGGGCCAGTTACTCACCACGAGCTCTGCTGGCAGTGGACTTCCAGCTCTGCAGAAGGACGCGTGTGACTACACAAACTCTGGGCACCACCTTTTGGCTTCTGTGGCTCTTGTTCGTACCTCCCGAGAGTAGCTGTGTGTGGCTCAGCTACTAGGGTAGAACTCTATCATCTCCCTTTAATCAAGTTCCCACTGCTCCCGGGACGGCTTCCTTAAGATTTGTATAGTGTTGGCTTTCACTTTAGAGCTAGGTTCCATCTTGAGATAGTTTGTGTATACGGCACAGGAAAGGGTCAAGATTCCTCCCCATCCCCCTCCCCCGCCATGGACATACAGCTGTCTCTGCACCATTTGTTAAAAGGACCATCGGTTCCTCCCATTGAAATACCTTGACACCTTCGCTGCAGGTCGGCCTTGTCTGTGTGACTGAGCTACATAACTGCCACTGTCGCTCCTGCCACCCCACCACCCCCGGACCTCCTGCCTACCCACATGTTGAATCAGGTGGGGGCCTGGGCCACCCCGAGGGTGTTGGGTGCCCCAGCACAGCTTCCTAGAGCTCAGGTCCTCCAGCTGAAGACAAGTGTCAGCAAGTTGGATTGCCCGTTTCTCACTCTGGCTCCTCTCTGGTGGGCTCCCCAGGCAGGATCCCCCGAGGGGACCTTTCTTTGCCACCAAAGCCCTAGATGAAATCAGCCAGTCATTTCCCATAAACACCAGCCTCTGCCTGAGCCCGCACTGCCACTAGACAGTGGTGATCACCTGGATGGTGATCAGAGGAATCTGTTCTGTTCCACTGGGTGATTCTTAGCCACTGGCTGCTCTGCACGAAACCAGAAGCCTGGCATCGCACTATCTTTTAATCAGCTTTTGCCACTCAAGTTTAATGAATTCTAGGGGGAGAGGGGAGTGGCTTTTTGATGACATTAAGTGCACTGCACGTGCAGCCTGGATTTGGTGGCTGGGCTGAAGAGGAGGTGAGCAGGGAAGCAGGGGTGTCACTCGGAGGGTGATTAAGGTTGAGAAGTTCTAAGCCATGGAGAGCGCAGCACGGGACCTGCCCTGGACAGTCTTATGGAAACATCTCCTTGGACTGGAGAAGTGATTTCGCTCAGAGGACTCAGCCAATCTCTAGTAAGCTGCAGGCAGCGTGAGGGCGCAGAGCTAGAGAATCAGTACTGGGGGGTACACGCTCCAGAGGCTGGTGACGGCAGCCTTCTCTGCTGTGCGGCTGTACCTAGGAGGTCACTAGACCCACCTGGTCCAGCTTTGCCTCTACTGGAATTCAGCTGGGGTTCTGCCTATAAGCAGGGCTGTGTACTACCTTCTGTTTGAAAAGGGCTTCTCCTTGGAAAGGAATCTGTCTTCCTTCCTTGATTTACCAGCAGACGTTTTGCACCTGTCTTCAGCAAACCAGCGTGGGTTATTCTAAAGCTCTAGGGACAGTGATCTGCCAGGTGTCAAGGCCCTCATGGCAGCTGAGGCTTTAGAACCACACCCCACCTGCTTTCTGCACTTCCCCTGGTCCTTGTGAGCCTCTGGGTTCCTGGAAATTTCCCCAGCCACTCAGCTGTCCGCTACAGTCTGTTCTCTTAGCTCCAGAGGTAAATGTAGCTCACCTTGGCTTTGGTGAGCCAAGCCTTGTGGGTTGAAGTGTGATGCTCATGTTTATTTTGTGCCTGGCCCCCGCCTCATCCAAGCACAAAGTCTCGGGTATTATAGATGTCCCCAAGACACTAAGTCCCACCGTCCTGCCTTGGGAAGGGCTATGGCTTCTGACCAGCGGTTGGTGCAGCTCTCTCGGGCCCCCCAAGTCTCACTGTCTCCCTCGTGTTGCAGCTCCCTGGGAGAAGCGTGGGCCCAGGTGAAGAAGAGCCTTGCAGATGAGGCAGAAGTTCACCTCAAGTTCTCCGCCAAGGTAACACCTCCCTGTGGCCTCCCTGGCTTGGCCTTACACAGTGGGGTGCTGAGAAATGGTTAACAGCAGTCTCTCTGGTTTGTAGCATTTGCCACTTTCCCTGGTGTAAATTTCAAGCTGCCAACACGATGTCACTGAATATAGCGTTGCAAAGAGATGCTCAGTAGCACATGATGAGAAAGTGCTCTTATCATGACAGATACAGCAGTGTGAATAACCATCAGTGTCCACCCAGAGCGTGGATAACGGTAAAATGTAGTTAGGAAAGTGCTGAGTATTACCTTTATTTTTAAAGGTATTAAATATAATGTATTTAATTTTAAGTTTATATAATTTAATTAGGATTTTTTTGTTTTGTTTTGTTTTGTTTTAAGAGACAGGGTCTTGTTCTGTCATCCAGGCTGGAAGGCAGTGGCTTGATCATAGCTCACCATAGCCTTGAACTCCTGGGCTCAAACAATCCTCCTGCCTCAGCCTCCCAAGTGGCTAGGACTACAGGTGTGTGCCACCACACCCAGCCTAATTTAGTTTTTAATACTGGCTGTGTTTAACAACCAGTGCAAAAAATTCCTAAAATTTTAACAGTCACTTCCCGGGAGCCCTGGGGAGCTGGCCCCAGCACGCCTCCGTGTAGTGAGAGTGGACGCCCCCCAGTTTCTCAGGTGAACCCCTGAGTGCTGAAAACCTGCCCTCTCTTTGTCTGGATCTCAAAGCAACGGATTGGCATGCTCTGTCTCTTCACAGTGTCGGGAAATGTTAGACCGTGCCAGAGAAAAAGTGTTTTGGTTTTGGTTTTTTTTTTTTATTTGTTGTTGTGAAATTTCAGAACAATGAGTAAGTGACCCTTCTGTCACTCGGTTCTCAAGCACTAGCACCAGGACCTGCTTGAGGACAGGGCTGTTCACTCTACGCTCAGTGCTCAGGATGGTGCCTGACACACAGTAGATGCTTAAAGAATACATTCTGACCTAGTGACTGAGGGGAGCCCTGTGACTGTCTTCTCCCCACCCCCAGTCTTTTCAGGCCTACTTTCTCTCAAGATTTCTCCATGTTTCCAGATAAAACTCTCCTCCCCACTCCCTGGCTCATATTTCCAAATTTCCTCTCTGACTCTCAGCTACTTTTTAGGTGAAAAATAGACTAAATGTTTCAGGGAAATAATTCACACTAAAGTGTGCGTGACTAGTGGGGTTACTATTAGCATGCTTGCCTATTAAAGGAAGGGAGACCCTTGAGAGTGGCCCCACCCCTGTGACCCTGGCCCATCGTCTCTTCCCTCTGCCCTCCCACCGCCATTGCAATTCCCTGCTTTGGGGTCCTGTATGACTTTTACTCTTGGAGGACAGGAGTGACATTGTACCCAAGTCTCTGTACCCGAGCCCGTGACGGGCTCTGCACACAGCAAGGCAGAGTGAATGACTCAATGGCTGAGGCCTCAGAGGCCTCGTGAGGAGCTGGGTGGGAGAAGGGGACAATGCTCTTACCACCCCCTACATCCAAAGGCTGTCCATGCCCCAAGACTGAGTTGACACCAGGTGTGGATGCTAATTCCCGGCTAACGAAGGCGCTGGCCTCACTCCACCGAGCACTTCACAAGAAAATTGCTACTTCAAGCCCTGGCAGGGAAGGGAACTCCATGAATTGGTCTCTTTCCTGTGCTGCATACAAAGCAGCAAGTTATTTTAAGATCACGAGTAGCGTCACCCGCCAAGGTCTCCCTTCTCCTGCTGCCCCCTACAGCCCTGTTCTCCGCCACGGCAGAATCCCCTCATTGACTGGGAGATGCATGGGCAGGCCGCCGCGGTTACGGGGTGGGGCCGGGAGCCAGGGATGCCAGCTTCTGAATGGTTGGTCGCCTGCTGGATCCCCGGGAATCCCAGTGGCATTTACTCCCCATCAGCAGGACCCCTGAGCCTCGGTTGTTTGGAGGCTCAACAGGTGACAACACACTGTGTGACACAGGTGATGACGTAAGTGCTCCGGATGGTTCCATGCAAGGCACAGCTAGCTCATCTCTCAGCCTCTCACCTACCCTGCCAGGTAGAATGTCCACTTCACAGTGAGAAGGGGCAGGGAAGTGAAGTCACAGGCCGTGGTCTCCCAGACATTGGCCCCGGGCATTTTCTTCCGACAGCACCCTCTCTTAGGCAGACCAGTGGCATCTAAAATGCAGAGCCCTGTTCTTGGGGAGCCCTCTGCCCTCCCAGGGATGCCAACAGGGTGGGGCGGGCTGGTCCTGACCCACCAGATGCTCAGAGCATGTTAAGCCAGTGTTCGTGACACGGGGTGGACTTCACCACGCAGCTGATGGGAGGCTTGTGAATGGTCTTGCAGAACAGCCCCCGATGCTTCCAGCCTGTCGGTCACTGTTGATGGCCTCAGGTGCTCGTCATAGCAGCCCAGCAGTTTTATGGAAATTCCTTCAGAGAAAGGGGCTTCTGGGATCTGCCTGCCACAAATGATATGGCTCCATAAGCTCAAAGCCCATTTCAATGTCTGCTCCAAAAGGCTCATTGAAATTCTGTTCCGAATGTTCTGTGTCTGCGGTAAAAGCTCTTTAAGAAATGCAATTTTGTTACAGCAATTTTTCTGGCTTTTTTAGTCTCCCAGCTCCAGCCATTGCTAATAGCAACAGGTTGCTAAAGAAACAAGATTGCCATATACAAAGGAAGCTGTACCTGGCTCCCGCTGAAGAAGGGTGAATAGCAAAATTCCTTCTGTTGGGAGAAAATCTAATCGTGCAGTGGGGGCTGTGCATCCAGCCAGGAGATTTTAGGGGACCAGGGGAGGGGTTGGTTAGGAGACATGAGTTTTGTCACTAACAAGCTCTGTGACCTTGGGCAAGTCGGTCACTTAGCGCCCCAGGGTTCCGTTTCTTCCTGTGTGAAAGGAAGAGTTCAGACTGGATCAGTGACTTTACACTTATCTGCAGAGATACGTTTTATGTGAGCTCTCAGAACACACCGACATGTATCCACTCCCATGTCCACATAAAGACATGCACCCACCTACATAGCCAAGACCAGTGTTTCATGAAACAGTGTTTATCCTCCTGCCTAAAACATACTCTGGTATTTTCTATTCACATCTGATCTGTTCTCACCAAAAAGTTGGTCCTGACCCATTAAATGGATTTCACAACTCTTGGCCACCCACCATTTAAAAAACACTGGACTAGACACTCTGAAATTCCTTCCAACTTGGAATTTCTCTTATTCTCTGCCGATGTGTGAGATGAAAACAAAAGCAGGCGGGGAGTTCTGGAAAGGCACACCGAGTGGCACCAGTGGCCTGGCCATCCGGGACAGGACAGGCCAGCCCAAGAGTCCTCGAGGACACACTTCCAGGAGGGATTTCTGACTCCCAATTAAACAAAGGAGCTTTAAAGTTAAGAATGAGTATTAAAAGATACCAAGCTCACTTTTTTTAATAAGAAAATAATTATGTCTTTAAAAAGTGCTTAATCATCTGTGGATCCAAGGATCTTCATCTCTGGCCTTGAGTCACTTCTGACAGCTGGCAGCATTGTGTCTGCAGAATGTCATGCGAATTTGGGGAAAGCCTTTGGGTGTGTTGGCAGGTTCGTGGCCCCTTCCCCAGACCACAGAGCCTGAAGCTGGGGCCCAAGAAACCTTAATGTGGAAACACCCCCTCCAGCTTCCTCCTGGGCACATTTAAGTCTGACAGTCACTTGCTTGCCAGTCCTTAGAAAGAGACTCCAGGGTTACCTACGGGGCAGGCTGAGTTAGCCCTCAGAGACTCCAACCAGCAGCAGGTTCCCGGCAGCAAGTCGTGCAGCCGCTTCCACTGGGCAGCAAATGCCTACCCTATGAACGTGGGCAAGGGTTTGTTTACTCTCGTGAGCACCCGAGTCTTCTGCAGCGTCTTACAAACTGCCACCAGATGGGGATGTTTTCCTGCACGAGGAAAGTTCCTGGGGCTCAAAAAAATAATAAGACACTTTTACAGCTAATACCAGGAGGGAGAGGGGTGTTTGGACGGCCAGTTTTCTGTTAGTCATCCAACAACAAAACTGTCCTCTTGTCACCCAGGGAATCAGACACTGAAGAGTTTGTCATTTTCTCTAATAGAGAAGGGCACCCAGCCTGCACCAGCTCTGGGCAGACACAGTTGACAGCAGTGGTCAAGCCAGATCGGGCCCCTGCCCACTTGGAGCTCACAGCCTGTGTGTGTCCGTTGCTTAGCGCAGGGACACCTGCAGCCTGGGGTCTGCAGGGAAAAGGACAATATAGCAAAAACCTGGTGAGAGAGAGAGGGGAGAAATCACAGAACCGTAGAGTTGGGATGTCGTCTGTCCAGGGAGGTTGAGCTGTCTCCCCAGAGGCCCCTCTGGGATGGGCGGAGGCTGAGTCAGGGGGAGACGGGTGCTAGGCTGCCCACCTGGCTTTGGCCAGAGCAGGTCCACATTGATCTGTTTTCTTATAAAAGAAATCTCATGCTCACAACCAAAAAAAAGTTTTTTTAAAAAATAGAAGTGGGGTGGGAAAGAGGAAAGGAATAACAGAGAAGAAGAAAGCTTGAACACATGATGTCACCCAGCTCCTCTCAAAGCATAAATCTCTTTCTCTGGCCCTGGAACACAGGGGTGGCTGGGAAGTGCACCTGTGTCCCCATCCAGCCCAGGGAGCTGAGAGACTCCCCATGGGTGCCGCTCAGAAGAGCTGTCCTTGTGAGTTTCCCACAGGCTCTTTCAGAGTTCTCACTGTGAGTTCCTTGAGGTTTGGACCTTGTCCAGGTCACCTGTGCATTCTACGCACCTGGCACACGGTGAACAGAATGGATGTGAGATTGGTTCCTCGAATGGCATCCATCTGACAGTTATTTGTGGAGCTGAAGGCAGCAGTCACTGTGCTAAGTGCTCGGGGACACAGATGGGGGACAAGACTTCTAGCCCTAGAAAGCTCCCGGTTTGGAAAGTGAGGGGAGACGCACAAGCGAAGCCCTGTAAGAATGTGAGGTCACAGGTAAATGAATCAGCTTGGTTTAGCCATTCCACAGTGTATACATATCACAGCATGTTGTATACCATAAATATAGATAACAAAAATGTTTTTAAATAAAACTAAAAAGAAGTGGTAGGTGTGGAAGCTGAGAGGCAGAAGGAGTTAGCTGACAGGGGAATCAGAAGCTCCCGGCGCCCGCCACTGCCCCAGACCCATCCTCACCCGCCAGAGGAAGTGGGCGGCCCCAACCCCCCCACGGGCCCACGGTGGGTACCCGGGGTCCTGAGTGCGCTGCTCCACTGCCCTTGACAGCTCCACAGTGAGGTAGAGAAGCCCCTGATGAACTTCCGTGAGAACTTCAAGAAAGACATGAAAAAGTGTGACCATCACATTGCTGACCTCCGCAAGCAGCTTGCCAGCCGCTACGCCTCGGTGGAGAAGGTGAGAAGCCTGGGCAGGCACGTGGGGGCCACTGGAAGAGAGCAGGTCTTTGTCCTCGTAGGAGGGCAATGCGGGGAGGCTGAGCCTCAGGCCCTCACCTGAGCAGCAGGTGGGAGCCACTTCCCTGAGGTGTTCAGGTGGCCACCCAGAGGGCCAGTGGAGCCAGGAGGGGCTGCAGCTGCCAAGGGGGACAGCGTGGGCACAGAACACTAGGCACATGCTTGTTTTTGTCGACACTGAGCCTGGATGTGCTGCTGGTCCTCGTGGGGCCTGTGTCAGGATCTCACCTGGCAGATTCTGTCCTGACGAAATCACTCCACTCCCAGACGCCCAGAAGTTCCCCTTCCTGCTCAGACACTGGGCAGACCACGGTGGTCACACCTCCAGCCTCTGCTGATGGCCAGCCCTAGCGGGAAGGGGGCCAGTGCCACCACTGACACCCTCCGAAGGACCGTGGAGCTGCGGGAGGTGGCCGGGGGGAAAGGCAGACACAGTAGGTGGGTGGGAGGCCAGAGTTGCGACCTACTCTGGAACAGGACAGCTTGTGCTGCCAACCTGTTAGGTAAACACTGCCGGGAGGTGACACAGGTGACCTCTGTGGCCACTTCCAACCCTGAGAGGCTGAGACTTTAGGACTGCTTGGGTCCCCAGACCATGTACAAGCTCAAATGCAAACACGGTCTGAGATACAGACTTACACTGTGTCTAGATGTCACTGAAGAGACAGAAGACCTGGCTTGCAGCCCTGCATTGTCACTCACTGGCTGGGCGGCACCACTCTGGAGGCCTGGCCCCTCCGAGCCACTGTGACGTGATCCACACAAACAGGGCAGATAAAGGACTCAGCGGAGGCCCGGCCCCGTGGCCCGTGAGGCCCCTGGGCTCTGAGCTTTACGAACAGCGTCTCCCTGTCTTGTCGTTGGACCCCAGGCCCGGAAAGCCCTCACAGAGCGGCAGAGGGACCTGGAGATGAAGACCCAGCAGCTGGAGATCAAGCTGAGCAACAAGACAGAGGAGGACATCAAGAAGGCACGGAGGAAGTCCACGCAGGCTGGTGAGTGCGGCGCCCGCCGCCTGGTCACAGCACAGGGGACGGGGCTGGATATGGAGACCAGGAGGCACATCTCCCCTCTGCAAGATTGCAGACCACCGTCTCTCCTCTCCACCCGGGGCTCTCAAAAGCATAACCTTGCGAGTGCAGTGGGAGGGAGTGGGCCAGGCTGTTTTCAGGATGGTGGGGGCTGGACTCCTCATTCTCTCCCCAGCAATGGCTTTTTTATTTTTTGCCCAAACCCTGGATCTCTGACCAGGAGATGGACAAACTCCTCCGTGCACTGAGAGCTCAGGGCACTGTCTCTGCTCGGAGCCCACAGAAGTGCACACCCCACCCCCGCTGCCCGAGAATCTCCTGCCCCAGGACAGAGGCTGGCATTTAATTTAAAGAACCAGATTTCAGAGTCTGTCTGAGAGAGTCCTTCAGTGAGGTGGTTTCTGCTTCCACCTAGTGGTAAGAATTAGCTAATGCACAAGTAGAGGGAGAGGACCAGGAAGAACCAGTGAAATGCTCTCTCTGTAGCTATTTCTAAAAGAAGCGAAGTTTTCCTACGTGCAAGGACATGTGTCTATAACACATGTGTACTGCCTCTAGAATAATAAATCATTGCATCTGTAAGTAGAAAGCATAATATAGTTATTACCTAGAGAAGGAAGAGGCACATTTAAATTTGTTGAATTTATTAACTTATTTACAAATAAATTATGCTGCAGAAACAATATTGGTATATGGAAAAATATTCTAATTGGCACACAAAAATACAAAATGTTATTCATCAGAAATAATCACCATCACTTCCTAATTCTAATTTTTAATGTTTATATTTACATTTGTGTAAAGCAGATCATATACTCTATCTTCTAAACTTTTTAATTAACATATCTTAGAAATAGCTTCTATTTCATTACCTGTAAATCTGTTTACCCAGTCATTCATGCACATCAAACTTTTTAATGGTTGGCTGGTGTCCAGTGTGTGATTGGACCGAAATGTATTTCATCATTCTCTTAATTGATTTTTAGGACTTTCAGATTGTTTCAGAGTATTGGCCAGTGCTAGTGATGCTATGTTAGCAGACCTGTACCTTCATGTGTATGTAAGACCAGATCTGCACATAGAGAGAACATAGATGCTGGATCAGAGTTTTATTCATTTGGGTGGATATTTCCAAATCGCTTTCCAGAGACAGTGCCTACCAGTAATATCTATGAATGCCTGTTCCCTAAATGCTTATCAGCATGGCATGTTATCAACACTTGAAGTCACTGGTGTCTTGTGAAAAATAATATTTTGTTTTTAGTTTGCATTTCTCCCTGAGCAGGGTTGAGCATTTCAAAAATATAAATCATTTTTGACTTTTTTCTGTGAACTGATTAACTCATATCCTCTCTCCATTTTCTTGTTGAGTAACTGACCCTAGACTGTTTATATATTAGGGAGAGCAGCCCTTTGGCTATTTTTCCGTTCAGTGATCTTTTCCCTAAGCACTCTAGCTTTTGGGGCTGTCTTTAGAAAGGCTCGTCCCTACCTCTGTTTTTTTTTTTTTTTTTTCTGACACAGAGTCTCGCTCTGTCACCTGGCCTAAAGTGCAGTGGCGTCATGATAGCTCACAGCAACCTCAAACTCCTGGGCTTAAGCGATCTTCCTGCCTCAGCCTCCCAAATAGCTGGGGCTACAGGTGCATGCCACCATGCTTGGCTAATTTGTCTATTTTTTTGTAGAGATGGGGGCGCGGGGTCTCACTCTTGCTCAGGTTGGTCTCAAACTCCTGAGCTCAAGCCATCCATTTCTAAGATTTGTTTTTTTTTTTAAAATAACCTGGGGTTTTTTTCTTACTATTTTTGGTTTCAGGTGTTCATTTTTGTTTTTGTTTTTTAAACAATTAAGTATTTAACCCACCAGACATTTATTTTTCCTTATACTGGTACTCGAACCATACTCCACAGGTTCTTATTTGTAGTCTTTTCATTTCTGCTATTTCCAAGATATTTTGCTATTTGGGTTTGATTTCATCTTTGAGCCAAGAGTGGCTTCAAAGAAAATCTTTACATTTTTATGAGCAAGGGCTTTGGTACTGTCGTTTTCTAATCCTGCTGTTTTTCTAGTTTATTGCATTGTTATCAGATGATACGGCCTCTTATGCCTTTAGTTTGGAATTATTTTGTGACAAAAGCAACTAGTCCTTAGACCTAACTGTAAAAAATGCCACCTTTTCTGAGCACTTCAAGTGTGCCAGGCACCAGGCTACGTGCTTTAGAGCATTGTCTCTTGATCTGCACGGTCTTCTCCATAGGGAGGTATTTTTGTACCTTTTACCAGTGAGAAAACTGGTGGCAGAGAGGGTGAGACACTCTCCCCAGGCCCACAGTGGCAATGCCAGAATCCTGTCTCCTCTTAGTCCAAAGACGCTGCTTGTCACCATTTTGCTAGATGACCTGTTGCTCAGAAAATGCCAGCTGTGCTTTCTTCCTGTTCCCTTTCTTCCCTCTTCCTCATCTTTTCAAGACTACTGTAAGGTAGGGCGTCTGGATCCTCGGAGGTTTTACTTCAATGCATCATCGTCATCATTGTCACCGTAGCACATGTTAATATTTTGTCCCCGTTCTAAACACTACATATAGCAGCATGTTTATTCTTTACAGCAATTCCGTGAAGGTGCAATTATTATTCCCATTTTACAGATGGAGAAACCAAGGCACAGGCAGGTTAATTGACTTGTCCAAGATTACACACTAATAAATAGTGGTGCTAGGATGGCAACGTTCTGGTTGCCAGAATCCACCGGTCCTATTCAGAAGGGTCCAGTTTCAAGCCCTTGGGCTGCCACAGAGAGAAGACACACCTCCTTGGCCTACTCTGTTTCCTGATGCTGTGGAAGTTTCTGAAGCGTGTTGTCAAAGTCAGATTGACAGATAGGGCTCTGGGACTTTCACATTATAAGTTTACAGGGCAAGGTGCTGACCTCATCCTCGGTCAGGCATGAGCTCTTGGTGGAAATGCGTCTGCAGGGCAGTGTCCATGTTCGTCCCTGCAATCCAGGCCTCTGGGATCACTGGCCTGGACCAAGAGCAAAGTGAACAAATCCTTTGTTTCCGACTCTGTTATACAAGGCTCAGCACTCGTGGTGTGCAGCCTCATGTCCCTGGAGTGTGGTGCACAGGGTTAGCGGAGCAAGGACACTGAGCCAGGCTTGGGGTGTGTAGACATAACTCTCCCCATTTTCTTTCACTGTCCTACCAGAATCCACAGGAGCCACAGTGATGTTATGGGAGTAATTTAGAATGTGTTTGATTTACTAGATTCTACTAGCTTGATTCTACTTTTAGAACTACCAGAATCTACTCTAGACTTACTGGAGTAAATCAGTTAGCTTTTGGGTGGGCTCATGAGCTTTACTTGTCCTGAGCAAAGACCACGATGCCATCCTCTTGCCGGAGCCCTGGGATGATCAGGAAGCGACATCTGGACGAAGCCCTGCACCGGAGCCCTGCTTCCCCGGCCATGGTGCACACGCGTCGTGGGAAAGTGCAGTTTCTGATTCAGCAGGTCTCGGGTACATCCTTGGTTTCTGCGCTTCTAGCCAGGCCAGGGGACACTAGTACCGCTGGTCCACGGACAGTGTTTTGCGTAGTTCCAAGGTGCTGGTACACTTAGTAACGTTTGCAATTACATCTCAGTTTGTTTTCTGTCTAATTACCAAATGTGATGTAACATACATATGATAACAGAAAATGATACACTAGACCTAAAGATTTAGTAGTTATGCTCGCCTCAGATCTTTCTCTGATGAAATAAGCTGCTACAGAATGAGCTAACTCGCACCCGCTCATGCTTTCTCTGTTTCCTGAGGTCACCACTCCCCTGAAGTTGGCGTGTCTCTCTCCAGCGCGGGTTTTAGACTGCGGCTGCACAAATGATCAAGCATAAACCATCAGACATGTTATATTCTGTGTTTCAGGATGACGTCCTGCCATGTGTACAAACACACGGACACGATTAGCAAATTTCTCTCCCGTAATTCTTATTAGTACTAAATTGCTTGTGAAATGTTTTAACCAATCTGGACTCGCCAGTGTAAAATAAAACTGCTGTCTTTAGAGAGGGAAGCGTTTCTTGGGCTCATGATAGGATTGGGGTTCCTAGGAATACCCCCCCACACCCACACACACATGAGAACCCCCGTCCTGGATTCTTGGCATCCAAGGTCAAGTTCAGGTGGACACCCTGAAGCTGGCCCCTCATTTTGCAGGGTTTTCCCCCTCCTTCCTTTGCTCTACTTTCTCTTTCTTCCCACCACCTCCCCCTCAAAGTTCGCAGTGGCCGCCAGGACCCCAGGGAGAGAAGAGGGCATGACCGTGGGGGCACAGGTGGGGAGAACAGCCATGGCGAGGACGGGGTAGAGCGCGATGGTGACTGTTGTCGTTTTCCAGGAGACGACCTCATGCGCTGTGTGGACCTCTACAACCAGGCCCAGTCCAAGTGGTTTGAGGAGATGGTGACCACCACGCTGGTAAGCAGTCAGAGATGTGTGGACCTGGTGGTGCAGGGCCTGGCGCATGGGAAGCCCCGGGCAGGTGGTGGTGGGCCCTGGGGTGATGAAGTGGGGCGGCCCTAGAGTTCGTTAGATCCACTCCAGTGGTGGGTCCAGACCTCCATCTGGGCCAGTCTGAGTGTGCGCACATCCCTGCTCTCTGCTTCCAAGCTGTGCGAATGTGAGCAAGGGTTGGGTCTGGCTGTATCCTTTTTGGGCTGTCCCCTAAGAGGTCAGGGTCAACCGAGGATTCCTCCCTACAACCGAGTGTTAAGTGGCCCCTTTAGGACAAATAGCCAAGCTACAGGAGGAAGGAGCCCACCCCCCCCCACACACACACACGAGTTGTAGGTCCTTGCAAGGTGTTGTGTGAATGGGTGAGGTTGGGAGGCTGCACAGGGGGAGCGGGAGGCCTCTGACCAGGGCTGTGAGGAACAGACGGCAGAGCCTGTGGCGCTCCCCTGAGTGTTCCTGGAAAGGGGCTGCTTTCCTTGTTGGTTAGCACCCGCCTGAGTGGGACAGTGATGTGTGGCTGTACTTGGCCCATTGGGGCAGATGGGACGGGAGACGTCATGCCGGCTGCCCTTTGGATCATCCTACTACCCGAAGCCACCCCTGCCCACCCAACTCAGGACTAACCAGCTGCCTGCCCCGGCTTCAGCCCACCAGAGCAGATTAGAAGCCTCCACCAGCGACGATGACCTAGTTTTCCTCCTGGTTAATCTCCTAATTAAGCCCCTTGCTTTACCCCGCTTCCCAGTTAATCACCTGGGTAGTGACCTAGTTGAGCACAGAACAGCCTGATCCCCTAAATTCCAAAGACGGGGACCCATCCACACACCAAAGGACAAACTCTTCCACTCTTCCCTATGACAACGGCCACTCCACTCCCAGTCCTCTCTGCCTGGCCTCTGCTCCGTCCCTCGGATGCACAGAGGAGGGATGCACAGGGATGCACAGAGGAGGGGGCCTGCCTAGCAGAGACCCAAGGACAAGGCCCAGGAGCATGAGGAGGCCTTCACACGCGTCCCCTTGCTCCACCCATCAGGATACAGGGCCAGGACCACACTGGTGCAGACCCAGGAGACCCTGGTTTAAATCCTGCTCTTTCCGTAACTGCATGTTGCTTTGGGCAATTGGCATTACCTCTCTAGGGGTTAGTTCCCTTGCTTGTAGAATGGGGATAATAACAGAACCTATCTCTTCAAACTGTAATGAGGACACTTCGGTAACACATGCAGAGTGCTTAGCCCGTGGCTGGCAGAGCAGGATTTCAGGAAACAGAACAGTCGCTGCTGCTGTCATCAGCTTCACCTCACCCCAGATACCACCTCACCCCAGACACTGGGAAAGTTCTTCATGGGCCCCCAGAGAGTCAGATGGGCCTGGGTATAGACGCAGCCAGCGACTTGTGTTTTGGTGGGGAGGTCTGGGATCTGCTGCTGGGAAAATCCCCAAGTTGAGGAGACATGCACAGAGGTCTCTGGTCTTTCCTTCCTCGGCAGGAGCTGGAGCGGCTGGAGGTGGAGAGGGTGGAGATGATCCGGCAGCATCTGTGCCAGTACACACAGCTGCGGCACGAAACGGACATGTTCAACCAAAGCGTGAGTGTCCTTCACAGCAGGGCCCCGGGTGACACAGGCCGAGGAGAGCCACCAGCGCTGTGCCGTGGCAGCTTAAGTAGCCACCGCAAATGAAAATATCCTAAAGGTGGGCAGCGGGCAGGTGCCCCAGCCTGAGGGTGACCTCTTGAGACAGGCTTGTCAGGAGTTCCCTGGGACATCCATGCAAATTCATGCTTCATTTCTTAAACAAAACAGAACAACTTCTAGAAATATTCAAAATATCTAAAGCTAAAGTTCCCTTTCCTGTTCTCTGGTGATAAACGTGGGGACAGTTGGAGGAGGAGGTCATAGACCACAAGTCTTTAAGGCCCTCCTGCCCTCTCTCACAGCCCTCTGCACGTTCTGTCCCTTAGGGCCTCCCCTGGGGCTTGGGACCCTCCAGAGAGGCTGCTCCGAGAGGCACTAAGGTGAGAGCATCCCCAGCTCGGCTGCCACCTCTGACAACATGCCCCCTTCTCTGTCCCTTGCAGACAGTCGAGCCTGTGGACCAACTGCTTCGAAAAGTGGACCCAGCCAAAGACAGGGAGCTGTGGGTCAGAGAGCACAAAACGGGCAACATCCGCCCTGTGGACATGGAGATCTAGATGGGCCTGTGCGGCCCCGGGGGGTCCTGCCCAGAAGAGGGGCTGGGGGTCCCACGGAGAGGAAGTGCAGCTCCCACCGTGGGGCCCGCTGCTGAGTGGAGCTGCCCCCCGCCCACTCTCCTGGGCCACTGAGGCGAGGGGAGAGAGCTGGTGATTCCAGAAGGGCGACCTGGACGGCCCAGCTGGGGGCTCCCTAACATTCCCAGGCCAAGAACACAGACCCACAGCCCTGCCCTGTCTCTGAGGCCAAAGCCCCCCAACTCCCGTGCTGTGCTTGCCGCTCTGAGAACAGACTGTAGGGGTTGCCGTCACATGCCTGTGTCCCTGGAAGCCCCAAGGCCCTTCCTCCAGTCGGCTCCCTGTTCCGCAGGGCTTTGGAGGATGAGGGGAGGGAGGTCTCTGTCTCCACGCCAGGCGTCAGGATCAGAATCACAGATGGAAGGCACCGGTCAGCTCTTGGTGCACCCAGCATCCTTTGCAGCCCTCCCTGCCTGCCCCAGTGCATCCTGGGAGCCCACCTCTGGCCTTTCTCATCCCCTTCTCATCACCAGGGGTCTTGGATGGAAGGCTTGGCTCCGTCTTCCCAGACCAGCCCTGCCTGGAGAGGTCAGGATGGAACTACCTCATTCGGCAAATTAGCCCCGAGTCGGAGCGTCGAACCACGTCTCCTATCAGATCAGGCCGCCTCTGTAAAGTTTCCGGAGGTCCCAACCCACCCTTCCTCCAGCTGCTTCCGCAGAAAAGCCCCCCACCCTTCCCTGCTACCCTTGCCCAGTCTCATTAGAGGCAGCTTTCCAAAGTTCTCAGCTATCGAGGCCCCGTCTGGTTTGTCCCAAAGCTTCAGGGATAGAAATGAACCAGGTCATCTTAGAGGCCAGCCAGACACAGAGCGCCGTCTGGGGCCTGCCCCATTAGGTCACCCGGCCTCCGCTCTCCCAGACTGCCCACCGCGGGCTCTTCATGGGGCTGGGTCAGTCCCAAACGGGAGACGGGTCAAGGCGAGTCTTTGTGTTCCCCCAGATGGCTTCCGTCTGCTTGTACACAGTGGGGTCGGGACTGCTGTCCCTTGAAAGGCTTTCTTTCACTGGCGGGCACTGGACAGGCATCGTGGACTCTCTTGTGGCCCCAGTAGGTTGTCCAGCTCCTTCTGCACATTCAAGAGCCCTGCGCCAAGCCCTCTCTTGGTGCCAGCACCTCCTTCCCCTCTCTCCATCTTCTGATTCCTGGAAAAGCCTGGTTCAAGTGTGACATGGGAAGCTTTGCGCACTGCCGTAGGGTCCACTCGTCACTTTCCCCCTTTCTGTGCCACGGCAGACAGGTTCTCCACCACGTCAGGCCAGAGCACCAGCCCAAGGGCCAGGAGAGGCTCCAGCCAGGGACAAATGGCAGCTGGGAACCCATGCCCTGGGAACCCATCTTTGTTAATCTCTCCCACTGATTACTTGGGATTTGACCCACACATCTCCCGCGAGGGCACAGTTCTACAAGCACAACTCGCTGGTCTTTCTCTCAGTCTTACGTGCTAGTAACTAATGACTTATGAATCTCGAATCTTTTGGCACCTCTTTCATTGAGTCAGAATTGCTTTCTTACAGTTTATATTAGAAAAATGCCTAATATACTAAAGCAAACCGAACTTTGTCCTTTTTATCTTATTGAAACATCCCAACCAAAAAGGCCAGCGCGAAGGCCTTCACCAGCATCGGGGCCACGTGACGGGCTCTGTCTGTGGGCTGGGGAGCCACTCCTGGATCTGGGCTTGGGCCCTGACACCAGCTACCAATTTTAGAATATTATTTCTTGGTTTCTTTATTAAAGCTGAGTGCTAGTGGTAATTGGTTTGTGGGTTAGTAAGCAAATCGTGAATGATTTTCAAACATTCAAAGCCAATAGCCTTGCTACGAGCACAGCTATCTTGAGCGCAGTGTGGCTCGCTGACTTTGTCTTCTTATTCCTGTCGGAGGATTCCAGAGTCCTCTGTTCATCCCTGGGATGCAGCGAGCTCTCTGGCCTCTTCCCTGGTGGCCCAAGTCGATCCAGTCTGAGCCAGTCCCTTTTCTGAGGTCGTTCTTTCCCTCTCATCCCCTCACCTCCTCCTCTTCAGCCTCTTCACATACTTCTTTTCTTTTTCCCTCTTTCTGTTATTCACTCATCAAGCATTGAGCTACGGTCAAGCAGTGTGCTAAAGGCTAATCTGAGGACGGGATACGGCCCTGTCATCAAAGAAGCCCGTGATCTCTCGTTATGTAGACTCATCTTTTCCCCAGGGGCCTTGCAGGTTGGCACTTGGCATTCACATGCTGAATTCTCTCTGCAGAATGTAGGTTTTCTGAAGTACTGTCTATTGTGCTGATTAACCTCCATTCACTCATTCACTTATTCAGCAAATGCTTAGGACAAGCCAGACGTTGTGCTGGGCAGTGGAACTGTAGTTGCGGATAAGACAGGCACCTCTTCTCCACGCAGACAAGCATGTACAGACATTTCTGGACAGTAAGAACATTGCACCCTTTCCACATTTAACCCCCTGGGATCCTTCAATTATAATGTAAACTGCCATGAGGCATTTACCTAGTGGATGGGAGGTAGACAGCCACAGACTTTAATCACCCAGTCACCGGCCCTGCACAGCCCATATCCAACTCCAATTTCAGAAATTTATTTATTTTAACTAACTCTCCTCCCTTTCCACATAGGAAGGGTGATGCTCAAGGGCAGCCAGTGAGTGCCCTGAAATGACACAGCAAATGATGAGCAGGGCTGGAGTCAAGTGTCCAGGCCACCATCCTGTTATCAGGGCCCCCCACACACCCACAGGTGAAATCAAGATAAGGATGAGAACGTCAGAAAGTGCACTTTGGAGTAGCCATACACTGTCTGGGTGGTGGTGATTATTTTGTTTGTGTTTATATTTTGGTGCTTAGGGAAGGATTTGGCTGGGTTTATTCAGAGTGGCCGAGTCTGGGCTCTCTTGGGAACATCCACTGCTCTGTTTCTGAGAACAAGTCAGCCCCTTCCACCTGCCCCCGCCTGGCTGGCAGTGATGCACAAGATTGTCTGTGAAAGCCTGATTTTTAAAACAACAACAACAACAACTTTAAGATGGTGTTCAAAGTGAGTTGGTTGCCACAACCACCTCCAGGAAGATCCGTTTATTACCTTCTATTTTTTCTAATGCTTTAGATCAGGACTGCAGCCCGCAGGCCATGTGAGCCACACGGACAGTGGCCCTGAGGTTCTGTCATTGGGGCCACCTTGGGCCTCCTTCCTACCTCCCCACTCCTGTCGACCACGGAGAATCTCTGCAGTGGGAGGCCCCTTTCTGCCTGTCAGGGCTGCTTCATAGCCGAGCAAACAGAAAAGTGTGCTAATTCACAAACCAGGATTTGTTTCTACACCCTTTGTGAAAAACAATCAATTACTAGATCAGTGGATGCGTGCATAAAAGTCTTGGCTGAGCCAAAGTCCCTTCTTGGAAATACAAGCCATAAAATCCCAAGGACATCAAAGACCTTGGCTTGTGTAGGTGAATTTACTTCCAGCTGAGAAGAGCCTTGACAAGGAGAGTTTAACCATGAGGCTAAAGACCTGCTGTTACAACGCAGGTGGAGGAAAGCACTTCACAAGTGTTAAGTGGGCATCATCTTATCCCCGTAATCCCTCCTGCCCCGGCAAAGCCCACTGCTCCACCTTGTCCCCAGGCTTATTGAGGTATAATTCAGATACAGTAACACTCACACTTTAGAAGTATACAGTTCTGTGAATTTTGGCAAATTTACGTAACCACCACCAAGATTAACATATTTCCATCACTCCAAAAATCTCCCTCCTCCCACCCTCTTCCCCTGCCAACCTTGACTGATCTGTGGACCCTATAGTTCTGCATTTTCTAGAATGTCACATAAGTGGAGTCACGCTGGCATAGCCTTTGGAGTCTGACTTCTTCCACTCAGCTTAACTCTTTCAAGTCACTCATGACACTGTGTTAGCAGTCTGGCCTTTTCATTGCTGAAGAGTATTCCATTGCGTGGGTGCACCCTTCTGCTTCCTTACTTTTCAAATCAGTTGTTTTCCCTGGAAGTTCCTGGCCCGGGGAGGGGGGTGGTCTTCAGCGTGTTTGCACGACCACATCCAGCTCACTCCTTCTCCAAATGCCAGCTGTGCCCACAGGTGGTTCCTGGGGCTCACACTCACCTTTCTGGCTCGTGTCAGGTTTTTGACAGTGTAGCAAGCAGCCGAGGGGGGGAAGGGCAGGTGGGGGCTCCCCTGCCACCCACCTCTCAGCTAGCAGGTGCCCTCCCTTCCTTCTGGGGCCTTCACTTCAATTCACGTGGTTCTTGGCATTTATTGAGCATTGGGGGCTGCAGAAGGCATGCGGAAGTAGCATGGACGAGAAATCTGGGGCTGGCTGTGGGTCCACCCTTTCCTGAATCTGTTGCTCCATCTGCAAACTGAGGGTAGTTGTTCTAGATGGTGTCTCAGGCCTCCAGTGACTGCACTTACCTCCTCCCCTTCTCATTTCCGGTTTTGTCCCCTATACTCGGGGTCATCTCTGATCTGGGTCTCATTAGCACGTCTGTGCATAGAGTTGCCTAAAATTCTTCTGAAAAAGATGCCCTGGCACTTCTCCGTTTAGACTCAAATGGAGCTAAAATTAAAAGTTCTGTGAGTGTTAAGAATGAGGTAGTTCCTTCTAGGACCCACAAAGAAAGCTTAAGTCATTACCTCTTGGGTCTCATCTGCTGATTTTGGGTATATCCTGGGATCTCCTCCCCAGGAGTCAGGACAGGCATGAAGACGGAGCCACCTCCCACCTGGTCCTTGTCATTGATGGAGCCTTGCTTGGCTAGTGGTCACAATGAGCCTGCCTGGTGCCTACCCCCCACCGAGTGGTGGCACAGGGTGGCAGAGATAGGACCAAACCTGGCTCAGGCCAAGCCATGGGTGTGACCCCCGAGGTGAACACTGCTGCAAGCTGTGTCTTGTGCATGCCCTGCTGGGTGAAAGGTAAACCTTCTCCAACCAAACCAGCGACATTTCTGAATCCAGGCCAGAGGAAGATGAGGGCGGAAAGGCTGAGCTCACAGGGTCCCAGGGTGGGAGGTGAGGATCTGGGCTGCCGAGGCTCTTCTGGGCTGGATTTCCCAGGGAGGGACTCTCAATGTCTCCCCCGTAGGAGTACGATTTCTGGTGGGGATTTGTGGAAGCTCAGGGACCAGCTCCTGTAGCAGCAGGTTAGGGTAAGAATAAGCCGGGTAGAGGACAGAAACCAGTGCTCCCGTCCTCCCAGCTCTCCAGGTGCTGGCGCGTGGCTCTGTGAGGAGCCGCTGTTGGGAGGTGTCTCCTGGGGTGGGGTGGGGTTGGGCTAGTGACCACAGAAGGCTGCCTGTGTGGTGTTCAGGACATGGTTCGTTTGCATTCGAGGGAAATTCCTCCCAGGATTGCCGCAGTGGAACGTAAAAGGTCAGGGCCCACGGGTGCGTTCACGGGGACGGTGTAACACACAGACCAAGAGAGAAAGCCCGCTGTATGAGGAGGAGCACAGGACGGGCCCTGCTCTGTGGCCTCCTTTGTCCCCTAATCTGAAGTTAAGTCACATCCCCTGCCTGTCAGGACCTCCATGTGCTCATCTGTCAAGTGGGGCTGCTTCCCTTCCGGCGTCACGCGCAGCCGTCTGGCTCTCGGGCATTGGGGGCTCCAGGTGGCCATGTGAACCCAGGGACAGACAGTCAAAGGCACACCAGCTGTCCTTGGTGACAGGGGCCCCAAATTTGCATCTCTTCCCTCCCCTTTGGAAGGAGATGACGAGAGGCTTCCTCTTCACAGACAGAGCACATCAGCAAACCCTATGAGAGTGGAATTTTCTAACAAAATAAACTTGCTTGTTTGGTCTGTTTTCTGTAACTTTTGCTAAATACTTTATACATTTTTAATGTTAAAAAGCTGTGTCTCCTGCCAGCATTCCTCACCCCAGTATGAATGTGTTTACCCCACATTGTATATCCTCCCATCCCCTGGCTGCCTAGACCCGTAAATAAAATGGATGTAATATAATTTATAAGTAACACTGTCGAAACTCCTATCCCCGTGGAGGCTGTAGCCCACCCTTCCCCGCCCCTGCTCCACCCTTAACAGCATTTGTGTGTATTAATGCTGAAGAATTAAATGTTTAAAGAGTTTAAATTTTGAAGGCGTTTGCTATATATAACTGTCCTGCATTATTATAAAGAGTTTTCAGGAAGTTAAATCCTATCTCGTTTTTTTTCTTGGCTCTGTGTGTACACTTGAGATGCTTAGATTCATCCCATGTAAAATAAACTTTCCAGAGACACTGGGTCCCACTGGGCGACCCTTCTTCCTGGAGGGCTGCCACATTCTTCTTTGTATGACTGGTCTCAGCATTCCTCCCAGGCTCTCAGGATTGGTGGCGATTTTACTCCTGATGACTTAGCAGAGGGGCAGAGGGCACCTGGACATTGATGCCAGGTGAACACTACACTGCCAGCCCCACGTCCCTAGCCCAGCCCCCTCCTCCTGTGACTTCCTGTCTCTGTAGGTTCCAGCCCTCTGCCCCCCTTCCGCCTCGGGGGCTGCTGGCTCTTGTTTCCTTTCTCATTCATTCATTCATATACTGATCATTGAGCATTTGTTATAGGCCAGACACTGCTCTGGGTACCGGGAACACATCAGCCAATGAAACTGACAGCCCTGCTCTCGTGGAGCTTGCAATCTAGCAGGGAGAGACAGACAATAACAATAGCCCTAGAAACTGCCTTGTGTTGTGTGGGTGTGGAAGGTGTTAAGGGTTATGGAAAAAGGACAACAGGGCAGAGTGCCGGTGGGTAAGATACAGTATCAACCAGGGTCACTGGAGTGGCCTCATTGAGAAGATAGCATTTGATCAAATACCATGCAGGTCACTGGGGGGGAGTGTTCCAGGCAGAGAGGATGCCCAGCTGTCTGAGGCCAGTGTGGCTGGAGCAGAGGGAGTCGGGAGGGGAGAGTGGAGGAGCTACGAGAAATGGCGGGACAGGGCCGGAGCTGCCTTTGACTTTGACTCTGGGGGAAGCCACAGCCACCGTGCAAGGCCTGACATCACGGCCACGGGGCTTGCTGCACATCTGTAAAGGGACGAGAGCAGAGTCAGGGAGATCTGTTAGGAGGCAGAGGCGACGCTGCCTGCAGGGGTGGGTGTGATGGAGGTGGGGAGCGTGGCCAGGTTCCAGACGCACTTTGAAGGTAGAGCCGAGATGATTTCCGGACAGACTGGGGTAAGGTGTGACTGAGAGAGAGTCTCTGAGGATAACGCCAAGGATTTCGGTCCCGGCAACCCCAAGGATGGATTGCCATTTTCTGCAATGGCAATGGTTGTGGGAGGAGAGTTCTTCCCACACGCTGTCCCCCGCCCACCTCCTCCAAACCCTCTGCATGGAAAGGGAAAACCTCTCCACGCAGCCCTCTCTGCAGGTGCTGGCTCCAGGGCCCTCAGCTCATGGCAGGGGAAGCAGAGGGACGAGGAGGGGTGGGGTCCGGGCCCAGCTAACAGACGGCGCATACTGAGATTCTCTGCCTGGAGACGATGCCTTCTCCCCAACAGCAGTCTTTGGGGTTCAGAATTGTTTATGGCCCCAGCTCAGACTTAACAAATCCATTCACAATACATCATTTCCAACAACTTGTTTGGCTAAGGAGCATAAGCTCTCCCTCTGATAGAAGATGTTTATGCAGGTTTTCAAACAAACCTCCAGGTCATGACCCCTCCCTTTCAGCAGCATCAACACAGCTGCCTGCGGTCCCCTCCTGGGGCCCCTCCTGGGCACAGCAACCTGAAGAATGTGGACTACACCAGGCTGCTCCCGACCTGCGTCCAGCTCCTTCCTCCCCGCCCCTGGAAAGGACAGAAAAGACTGATGGGCACTGGCTGCCTTCCGCCTAACCCAGGGCCTCTTCCGTTGTCATGCAATCCCAGCTCCTCGCCGATGGCAGGGGAGGCTCTGGCCCTCTCGGGGCCTCCTCTGAGAGAAGCTCCCTGGACTGAGAACCTGCAGCCCTGGGCTTTCCTTCCTCCTGGCTTTGCCATTTAGCAACGGCTGAGCCGGGGCTGGCCACATGCCTTCGGAGCCTCCGTTTCTGCCCCACAGGAGCATTGGCCTTGCCTCACCTGCAGGCTTGTGTAGACAGACCTGGTACCAGGAGGCATTTTGGTCACCTCCCACTGGTGGCTCAGAGCAAGAGACCAGGCCTCTGACCTCACTCTCCTTCCATCCCCAGGGACGCCAGGAAACTCCATAGAGAATGTCATTCCAGCGTGTGGGCTGGGCTTGCCTGGTTGGTTGGTTGGCTTTCAAGTTCGGTGTCTGTCCTGTTTCTAACTGTTCTTGAAAACAAATGCCTGCTACAAGAGAGTGAAAGTCTACAAGAGAAAGGATTCCTATTAAGAAATAACATTCTTAAAAAAAAAATAGAATTAACATTCTCACAAACTGATGGAAAAAATTAGAAAGTTCATGTGCGTGCACACACACACACACACACACACTCACATTAAGGTTCCTGAGAAACACCTGAACTGCAGCGGGCAGGGTGGCCAGGAGGGGTGGGTCAGTGCCTTGGTGCCCAAACTTCTCAGTCCTTCCAGAGCAACAGCAGGTGACTTTCTCCCAGCCGTGGGGACCTCATTCTCCTGCCATTAGCCTGTTAGGAAACAGGGTACAAACCCCAGCTCAGCAGCCAAGAGACAGTGGGGTTTTTCTTCATAGTTCCCACCCCCGGACAAGAGGAGGCAGGTCTCCACCCACGGCAGTGCTGGGGTCTGAATGTGCTGTCCTCTAGCACTGTGCTCAGCTAAGAGCACCTGCGACCTTCCTCCCAGTGACAAGAGTTCAGGTCTGTGGCATGGTCCCGAGGTTCTTCCCTGTGCTCTGCGCTCCTACCGGAGCTGGCTGCGGGGATGTGAGGGCTGCCTTTGCGCAGCTCCCTGTCTCCGGCCGCTGCTTTCTGTACCTGTTCGCTCACCCAGCAAGCGGGTACTTGCAGCACCGCGCTCCACTGCAAACGGACAGCCTGCAGGTTCACGCTGAGCCACAGATACGTTGCGTCTGGCCCACACCGTGTTTTATAAAATTTTGAATTAATTGCCAAAGCTTGAAAATGTGGCAATTGCATCTAAAACTCTGATTCCTGGATTTCTCTTGGATAATTAAAAAAAAATCTTGCAACACCGAGCCACAATGCCTTAAGACCGCATCCTCCCTGGCAGCCCCTTCCGGGTGAGATACAGGCCTCCCGCCCCCTGCTGTCCCCTGCCCACCTGCCTCACTCAGTCCACCTGCCGCCCTCCGAGGGCAGTTTATCTTTTAATCCCTGTTGTTGATGAATACTGAAAACTGACATGTGGAGCACTAACTATGCGCCAGGTTCTATGCTAAGTGTGTTGCACGTGTGAGCTCATTTCGGCCTCACCACGACACTGAGGCAGACACTATTAGGCCCATCCATTCAGGAAATATCTCCTGAGGGCTCAAACCTGCCAGGCACTCTTCCAGCCGCGGAGATGCATCCAGAACAACACGGACAAAATCCCATCCTTCACAGAGCTTTCATTCTAGTGAGGGCGCCGTTTGGGGTGTGCTCTTGTAAATAGAATGGTTGATATGGGACCCGGCTAAGACGAGACTGAGGCAAAGGATTAGGAAAAGAGTGTCCCAGGAGGAGAGAGGTTAAGAGACGTGTCTGGGGTCACACAGCTGTTTCAGTGGCCAAGCTGGGATTTGAACTGGGCTGGCTCGAGGCCTGTGCTCCCCAGCACTGCAGTCTAGGGTTCAATGTGAAATGCCAGCCCTGGCCCTGAGACGCACAGAGTTGGCGCAGAAGACAAGCAGGGGACGTGGTTGCCCTTGGAGGGCGGGGCTGGGGTGGGGGAGGCCTGGTGGCTCTTTATTTTAATCTCAGGAGGGTTCTGGGAGCACCCCCGTCAAACTCCCCAGCCCTTCCTCCGTCCCTCCAAGGACTGGGAAGAACTGGTCGCAAATCCCCCTAATCCGCCAGCATCTCCGTCGCCATCTCACACCAGCGCTGAGCCCCGGCAGCCAGGGGACCACGCACGTCCCACCCAGCCACTGCCCAGCCACTGCCCACTCTCCCTCACCCATGGGGAACAGCAAAAGCGGGGCCCTGTCCAAGGAGATCCTGGAGGAGCTGCAGCTGAACACCAAGTTCACGGAGGAGGAGCTGTGTGCCTGGTACCAGTCCTTCCTGAAGGAGTGCCCCACCGGCCGCATCACCCAGCAGGAGTTCCAGAGCATCTACGCCAAGTTCTTCCCAGACTCCGACCCCAAGGCCTACGCCCAGCACGTGTTCCGCAGCTTCGATGCCAACAGCGATGGCACCCTGGACTTCAAGGAGTACGTCATTGCCCTGCATATGACCTCCGCCGGCAAGACCACCCAGAAGCTGGAGTGGGCCTTCTCCCTCTACGACGTGGACGGCAACGGGGCCATCAGCAAGAACGAAGTGCTGGAGATCGTCATGGTCAGTCTCTCCCTCTGCCCTTCCTCTGTGCTGATGCAGAAGGGACAGAGCTGAGGGGTGGGGTGGGAGGATTCAGGCCACTGGCTCTGAGAGTGCGGTAAAGAAGCATCTCCAAGATGCTGATATTACTAGAGGGCTGGGCACTTGCTCACAGCTGCATTTTCTTTTTAAAGAAGAATCTGCGTCTTTCCTAATACAGGCATGCGCCGCATAACATTTTGGTCAACAATGGACCACATATATGATGGTGTCCCCCTAAGATTAGAATGGCACCGAAAAATTCCTATGGTCCAGTGACATCACAGCCATGGTAACCCCGTAGCACAGTTGCTTTATTTTTTAAATAAATTTAGTGTAGCCTAAGTGTCCAGTGTTTAAAAAGTCTACAGCAGTGTACAGCAATGTCCTAGGCCTTCACACCCACTCACCACTCACTCCCTGACTCACCCAGAGCAATTTCCAGTCCTGCAAGCTCCACTGGTGCATGTTAAGTGCCCTATACAGGTGTACCATTTTTATCTTTTATATCATATTTTTACTGTACCTTTTCTATGTTTCCATATGTTTAGATACACAGAAATTTACCATTGTGTTACAATTGCCTGTAATAACTCAGTATAGTAACATGCTGTAGCGGTTTGTAGCCTCAGAGCACTAGGCTACACCACACAGCCCAGGTGTGCAGCAGGCTGAACCATCTATCTCTGTGTAAGTACACTCCATGATGCTCACACGGCGACAAAATCGCCTACCAACGCATTTCTCAGAATGTATCCCTGTTGTTAAGCAGCACATGACTGTATTTACATTTTTGTCTTCCTCCCTCCCTCCCTCCCTTCCATCCTTCCCTCTTTCCCTGTTTTCTTTATCAAAATGTCCTTCAAAATTCTCAGCAGTCCACAATCAAATTCTATCACAATTAATTTTAAACACACAATATACTCCAAATATAAAGTAAAAAGAGGTCAGAGTTGGGGGACGTGAGCCCTGAGTGCTGGTCCTTCCCGACATGAGGTAGGTCACCGCACGGTGAGCTGTGCACCTGTCACGTGTCCTAGGTCTGCTCACTGTCTCCACGGGCTCCCCACGGGTTCCCTGAGAGGCACACACGCTTCCACCTGCTTCCATCACACATTCTCCTCTGTCCACATTGTCCAAATGTCAGATCATTTTGGGGGAATATTTTAAGTGTCTCAAAAATAGTTTTTATCTACCATGTAAGTCAGTCATGAAATTTAAAAGCATGTGCAAAAGAAAACAAAAATTGCCTTTAATTCCAACATCCAGAGAAAACTTCTGTTAACATATTGGTGTGTACCTTTATAGTTTTTATCTATATAATTTGAAAGAATTTTAGGGCTGTGACATATTTACATTTGATTTTTATTACATTTTTCCCGTTACTCTTTTATCATGTGTTGTCCATATCACTACACAGTCTTCAAAAACATCTTAATGGCGGCTTAGCATTCTATCTTACATAAATGCCATAAGATTATCTAACACTCCTGTATTATTGGACATCAAGGCATTTCGATTTCTTTGCTGTTATATCAGCTCTAGTCTCCTTCATTTCATATCTTTTTACTGACTCTTTTTTAATTCCCCCATCCCATGCCACTTGCTTTATTTTTCTAATTCCATTCTGTTAGTAGGGAGAATGTTGTTCATGATTTATATAGTTTTTTGTGCATTTGTAATCATGCTTTCATTTTCAGAGTTCTTCTGCCCTTATTAGGAGAAACCATAAATAAAATAGCGAAGCATGCGTCTTGTGGCCAGTGGGCTCATCCTCGGTGCTCAGCTTAGGGCTCCTGTTAGTGGCAGGCACGTGTCCCCTGCGTGGTCGTCTGGGCACAGTCTGGAGAGCAAGCCCCCCTGGATTGGCTGTGGAGTCTCTGGGTGGCCTGGGACAGGGACCAAGTCTTTAGAGCTACATGAGTATGCTGGGCCCAGCAGAATCCTACAAGTTGGTGCTCCTTGAAGAAAAGGAGGAGGAAGGGGAGGACAGGGAAAGGAGGGAGGGAGGAAGGAGAAGGAAGAAAGAGGGAAAGAAGGAAGGGAGGGAGGAGAAGGAAAGGAGAGAAAGAAAGAGGAGAGCAAAGGGAGGGAGGGAGGGCACGGCAGTGGCCACGGCTGTGCAAGGTGGCAGAAGGCTCTGCTGTTCACCAGATCAGAAGGCCGTGGGCAGAGCACTGGCCTGGGAGTCAGATGTAGAGGGTTCTAGTCCCGGCTCTGATACCTCCTAGCTGTGTTGCCATGGGGAAACTATATAACCTTCCTGAGCCCAAGTGATCATTCAGTGGTTTTTGCAACCTTTCCCAAGGCTCTGACGGTCTGTCCTTCCGTTCTGGCAGACCTGCACATGGTGCCCATGGCTCAAGACACAGATAGGAGTTATGGGGGCCACCTACACGTGCATCCCTCTCAGGACTGCCGGGAGCTGCCGGGTTTGATCTCCTTGTTCCTTTTGTTATAGCAGCAGGGGGCTGAAAGGGAACTTCTCAAAGCTGCTGACCTAATTTCACAGGCATCCCTCCCTTGCCTGACCTGTTCCCAGGTGTCTCCAGGGAGGAAGAAGGCTCGAGCCAGAGCCAGTATCCTCCCAACTCCCACCCAACGCACCTGTCTACACTCATGTTGCTGCCCCAGCATGCAAGGATCCTTGAGCGTCCCCCTGGGGCCTGGCTAGCCCTGGTGTTCCTGAGCCCGTGGAATCCTAGAAACCTGAAGCTTGAAACAAGGTGCATGGAGCCACCTTGTCCCTTTCCCTGGTCTCACAGGTCTGGAGGCACTTCCTGCCTTGCACACCCGGCTCCATTATTACAGAGAGGAGGGGGGAGGTAAAAACCATCGTTGAGCCCAATGCTAAGCCTTTCTCTGGATCCTCCTGAGCCGAAGGTTAAATGGGGGCTTCCTCTGGGAAGTTCTTGTTGCCGCCTCCCTGTCCCTTCCGCAGCCTCGCCAGTGCCCGCCAGGCATCGCAGCCACGCGGAGGTGAGCAGTCTGCAGCGTAACGCAAGACTGCTAGCTGCACAACCAAACTGCCAGGGTTAGAATCTGTACTCTTCTACCTCTAGCTGGGTGGCTTTCAGCAAGTTCGTTGTCTCAGTTTCTTCCTCTGTAAAATGGAACCAATAATACCTATTTCCTGAAGGTTAGGTGTAAAAATGTTTCAAAAAGTGGCAGGTACTAAGTGCTCAACACATGGTAGCCATTATTGTCATAAGCCAATCCTGCTGGGCGACCAAGGTGCCGTAAGGACCCGAGAGAGGACGTTCACTGCTCAAAAACCTCTGGGCAGTAGGGTCTGAAGTCGTGATTCCCAAACTCCAACCTCAGGGCTGCCATGGGAATTTTCCCTGGGAACATTTTAATTCTTTCTTTTGTTTAATAAATGAAAGTAATGTGTCTGCATGGTCAGAAAATTCAAAGTACAAAAAGATATAAAATAAGAAGTGAAAGCCTTCTTCACCCCTTCCCTGTCCCTCATGGAGATCTCAAAAACACAACTAGGATTTGGATTCAGTAGATTCAACAGCGGCATGTGTATTGCAACCATTGCCTTAGGGAATGCCTGGTCATCCAGCCTGTCTGAGCACTGAGAGAGGGACACTGTTTTGGAAGTGACCCAAGGTCCCCATTGTGTTTTCCAGAATGGCTGTACCAATTTACATTCCCCACAACAGTGTACCAGGATTCCCTTTTCTCCACCCCCTTGCCAATACCTATTACCTCTTGTCTCTTTGATAACAGCCATCCTAACACATATGAGGTGCTATCTCATTGTGGTTTTGATTAGCATTTCCTGGATGATCAGCGACGCTGAGCACATTTTCATATACCTGTTGGCCACTTGCATGTCTCCTTTGCAGAAATGTCTGTTCAGGTTCTTTGCCCATTTTTTCAGTTGGGTAATTTGTTCTTTTGCTATTGAGTTATAGGAGTTCCTTATATATTTTTGATATTAACCCCTTACCAGATATATGGTTTGCAAATGTGTCTCCCATCATAAATCGCCTTTTCATTTTGTTGGTTGTTTGCTGTGCCAAGCAGAAGGTTTTTAGTTTGATGTAATCCCACTTGTTTATTTTTGCTTTGTTGCCTATGCTTTTGGTGTCATATCCAAAAAGTTATTGTCAAGACCAATGTCAAGAAGTTTTTCTCTTATGTTTTTCTTGGAGTTTTACAGTTTTGGGTATTAGAGCTAAATATTTCATCCATTTTGAGTAGATTTTTGTGCACGGCGTAAGACGTGGGTTTTCCCAGGTTACCAGCCCTTACAGTTCCTTCTAACAAGTTTTTTCTCTTGATTTGGTATAGGCTATTTTTAAAATGATCAATCCCGAGGATGTGAAGCACCTCCCAGATGATGAAAACACACCAGAAAAGAGAGCTGAGAAGATCTGGAAGTTCTTTGGAAAAAAAGATGATGGTGAATTCCTTTTCTTTCATTGCCTTTGATTTCACAGTCTCGGGCTGTTTTGAGACCCCAATAAGATTTATTCTTCTGAGTCATAGTGGCCAGGCAGGACCGCGGACACCTCATCCCATCTTGCATTTCCAGGGCTGTATGGAGGGTCTGAGGGGAGAATGGCCTACGGGTCATTTCCGCCACCAGTTCCTCTGTCACCCTGGAGCTGACACTGCTAGAGGGAAGGAGGGAAGTGGCACCACGACCCTGTGGCTTATGAAACTCCTTTGCTGCCTGGGATTCCTGGGGTCAGCCAGCTGGGGGGAGGAAGGTCTAAATTATGGAGTGCTTTGGAAGAAAAACAACTTTTGCTGTAATGGAGTTAGCCTATAGTAAAGAATAGTAAAAAGTAAAAGCAATAAACTCTGTAGCAGTTTGCATGCAAATAGTGAGTTTAGAGGAATTGCAAATCCCTTTCTCTTTAAGTGGAGAGTCCATTCTTTGAACACTTTGGCTTATTCTACTTGTTTTTAAAAATGCTTTCTGCATGATTAGGATAAGGGTAAACCCCAGCTCAGCCTAGCTTTGATTTAACATCATGTCCCAAGTATGTGGAATCTAAATTTATGTGGTTTTACTCTAGGACGTTCATTTGGGTCCTCAGAGAAGCACCACTCTGGATTGCTAGAAATTTATGGGAGAAAGGCTGGTAAGGGAAAGGGGGGAGGAGTCTGGAGGGTGGCTGAGGAAGCCACCAAACTGCCACACAGGGAGAGAAGGAAGGAAAGAAGGTTGGGTAAGAAATGTCTTAGATGCAGTACATTCTAAGAAAATGTGGGCAGATCTGGTGGGGTGTCCTCAGCTGTCTTAATGCCCCTGCCTTGATCAGTTGGTGGCTGGAAACAGCCCACGAAAACCATGGTCTTGCATTGAAAGCAGTGATGGAGTCCAGAACTGGGCAGCTGGAGCCATTGGTCCATGACGCTCACAGCCAACACAGGAAAGATAGGGCAGGGGAGTTAGTGTCAGGCCAGGGCTAGAAACTCCCTGGCTACAGACTATGGCCAGAGGGGCTGGAATGATGAAAATGAGTCATGTAGACAGTAGCCCCCCAAGTGATGGAGACTGGCTAATAGCAGAGAATGCATGTCTGGTCTGATTGTTTCCAGCATATTCCATGTGGGAATATGGGTGCCACATCATCTGATTATTTTTAAAGAGAAGCTAGCCAGTGAGATTTTCAAAATCTGAAGTGCCTCAATGGGTAAAACACAGCATGGCTCAAACACATCTGAGAGGCCAATACTGGCCCCTTGGGTGACCTCTGGGGGCAATCTCTTAGCAGGGTTCAAGAAGAAAAACCTGAGCAGGACACTAAATAAGGACAGAGAGATGATCCTGTTCCTACTAATCTGCTGTCAAATGATGAAGTCAGAGAGGCTGGAAGGTCATGGGGGTGGAGACGTGGGTGAGGTGACAAGGGCACAGGCTTTCAGAAGGTGCTCCCCCGCAGGTGCCAATGCTGCGCTCTCGTGAGCACCTTCTGCAACCCTGTGCCGGGGCACTTCGTGCACCTTGCCTCACCCGGCCCTGCCTGGCACGTCTCCTTTCTGCAGCTTCTCCTCATTTGCACATGTCCTGGCTGCTTAAGGGGCCTTGCTTTGGCACTTCACCCCCTGGCTCTCTAACCCCCTTCGCCACCTCTCTCTGGGCCTGTCCGTGTGTTAAGTCCTGTGTTCTGCTACTTGCTAATCTGAATACTGACCCAAGTGAACATCCTAGGAGGGGATGGTGTCAGAGAGCTGATGTGTTACTCTTGCGGGTGACGTGTGTGTGACGTGTCTATGTGTTTCCACGTGACCCATCTGGAAAATCGCCTCACCGCAGAGCTGGGCTCTGATGATGGGATTTCCAAGCTCTGTGTGAGGCTGGTGGGGGAGCAGCTAGGACTTTAAAACCCAAATTTCCCCACCCAGACTTGTGCAGGGAGCCAGCTTGGATCCTAATCCAGAAGGGATTAAGGATGTCCAAAAGGTCCAGTGCATAAACCAATGGAAATCAAATTCAGTTCAGCAGAGCTTTCTTGAGCACTTACTACATGCTGGGCACTATGAACACACAGTCATGAGCAGAGAGGAGCAGCTCTCTTACTCTATAGCTATTTCTATGTGTCACTGACTTCCCCGTCAGCTCCCACTCTGGGAGTCTGGGGAGGGACTTTATCCCACTCTCCTCTATTGCACGCCCCGCCTCTGACCCCTGCAACAGCCTCAGCCCCAAGCACAGTGGCATCTGGACTCAGGAACACGTATTTAACTGATTGCTCTGAGTACAGTAGCCAGCTGGTGAAAGCCCTGGGAGACTGAGCCTGGCTGGAGCAAGGCTCTCACTCCGCCCTGACGCAGAGTGAGGCGGCGGATCAGGTCGGGGATGTGCGGATGGATGCGTAGGAAGGAGGTATCAGCAGCTGTCATCTGGGAATCGTGGGGCTGCTGTGTGCTGCAGGGGCCAGAGGGACCTCCCTGCAAGCCAGGCTCTCCCTTAAGTCCCACCGGACCCCACCCCCCGCCTCTTACTCCCTACTCCCCAGGGCGGGGTGGAGGGGGCAGCGTTCCCCGCTTTATGTTTGCTTTGCTCTGCCCCTAAGAGGTTCCCCCAGAATTTTAGGCTTGAGACTTGAGCAAATATTGAATATGTAATAATTATGAATAGTAATAGTTATTATGTAAACATTTAATAACCAGCAAGGCATAATAAACACATTCCCACTGGGGATACCAGCTAGATGTCAGCCTCATGGCAGCTTGATAGGCCATCAGTCCTGACTGTTACGTGTATTTTTCCCAATGCACAGATAAACTCACAGAGGACGAATTCATCGAGGGGACCCTGGCCAATAAGGAGATTCTGCGACTGATCCAGTTTGAGCCTCAAAAAGTGAAGGAGAAGTTAAAGGAAAAGAAACCCTGATGCCAACTGCTCAGCTCCGCCCACCACTCACAGGACACCTGTGACTGCACATGCGACACACACGCACACACGCACACACACGCACATGCATACGCTCACACAGGGCCAAGAGAGGCCTGCAAACCCACAGCTCAGCTCCCTGCCAGACCGAAGCGTGTTTAGCAATCCACCGGTTCTTTCTTTCCCGTCTTTAGTGTCCCTCCTGTCACACCCCACCAGCCTCCCCTCCCTCCGCCCTCCCAGCCCATGCATGGCCCTGTGATAATCCTAGGATTAGGCTGTAGGAGCCCTAAGTATCCACCCATGTAAGCTCCTTTGTGGAGTGCAGGGTAAGCAGGTTCCAATAAACGCAAGGGGAGC
>CAUYRT010004373.1:0-17522 GCA_963574885.1 Lepilemur ruficaudatus
GGAGGCCCAGGGCCCTGTCTAATGGTCAGAAACTTCAGGTTTTATTCCAGGTTGCTGGCAGGCAAAAATGTTTAGTTCTGAAAAGATATATAACCTCCATGGGGTTGCGGCTTTACTAGGCATGACCATATTTCCACAGGAAGAGTTTGAATTTCATTTCTCAGGAAATCCTATATTGGGCAAATTTGGGTGATATGTCAAGCCCCATAAATAAAAGCAAGCCAGGTTCTTATAATTATACTGATTACCTTTCCAGTCCACACTTTGAGGCCAGAATCTTAGGTAATAAATTTAGGTATTAGGTTCTTACATGATACTTTCATCTATTCTCCATTTCTTTTGTACTTTTTATCAGGAAAAAAATCTCTGTCTCATGTATATATAAATTATATATATATCATATATATTGTATATATAAAGTTATATACATATATATAAATATATGTCATATATACATCATTTATATATATCATATATATATATAAAGGTACATTGAAAACTTGTTCTGCCAAGATTTAAGCAGCTGTTTACCTTGTGAAAAATGAAAGGCAGGCATAGAAGAGAAACCACTTAGACTTCTCTCAATTCCAGGAGTATCATGGACACTTATGAGCTTTCACTGGACATATAAAGTAGCCTCAACTCTCAAAATTGATAATCCTCAGACCACCTCAAATTTCTGGAATTCACTCACTTCATGTTAGAGGATGAGAATTTATCCTGTTGCAGTGAAAATCCAACATGAAAGACCGAAGTCAGGGCACAGAATCTCTCCTAGGAGCTCTGGGAAATGCTGGCAAGTTGCAGAAAAGGAAAGCTGACTTTTGAGGGATTAAGCTGGTGATTGGAGCTCTTCTCTGACTCCTATCTTCCTTGCATGGTCCACATTTCCTCCTAGGGACTAATACTAAAAGTCACCAAACTTTTCTTTCCTTCATTTATTGATTGCATACTACATTTGAGATAAAGCATTTTAAATCAGAATGTGAAAGACACAGTCCCTGCCTTTGAGGAATTCTCTGTTTAGGCCAAGTATACACATAATTATAACATATCTGGTTAAGTAAAGTAAAGTGATAGTATGGAGAGAAGCAAAGGACCTTCAAGACACTAAGCAACTTATTTTCCTGGGAGGCACCTCAAAGGTTATGTCTGTGTCAGACAATCAAAGGAGCAGCAGCGGTGCCATTAGTGGACGTGGGATCCTGGGTGACGCTGGGGTGCTCAACTAGAGCAACTTGGCTGCCAGCCAGGAGGCTCGGGGACCAGCAGGAAGGTGGAGCTGTAATATCCTGATCATCCCTTCCTCTCCTGAGCCAAAGTTGTTGATTTAAAGAAGCTGCAATTCCACCAGTTCTGCCTGAGGAGAGCTGGGATATGGAACAGATGTTCTATCGTTTACACCCCATTTGTATCCTAGGCTGGTGTGCCTGAGAATGTTTATTCCGTCATTTTTAGAGAATTCTAGATAATATTTCAATGCACTCAACTCAGAAATTGCAGGTGAAGTTGCACCATAGCAGTGTGTGTGTGTGTGAGAGAGAGAGAGAGAGAGAGAAAGAGAGAGAGAGAGAGAGAGAGAGAAAGAGAGAGAGAGAGAGAGAGGAGATGGGGCAGCAGGTGGAGATTCAGTTCAATTCAGGAGTCTTAACTGTCTCTTTAGGTAACTTGGTCTTATCTTGGATTACTTACATAGAGGCTCAGTCTTTCAGAGACCCATTTCCTTCCCCTATTAATCTCCAAGATGGTCTAAAGGGGGCAGTGGGAGAGGAAAGAAAAAGATGGTCTCTGAGCAAAACGTACCTCAAGACAGCTGAAGAGAGGAATGTTTGTAAGGACTACTCTATACTGTGCTCTCTAGATCTTTGTTGTTCTCTTCTGTAGAGTGGTCAATCTGGGCAGCTCCCTGGAGTGATGATGCTACTGGCATTTGCTGCTGAAGGAAGGTTGCAGTTGGTGAAATTCATAATTTATAGTCTATTTTTTTCTCAGCACACCTGGGCCCAGAAATTCCCTGATGACTCAACCCTTTCTCATGGTCAGTGGAACTGTGGAGCCCACCTGAGGTCTCATTGTCTTCTCTCATGCTTCCCTGGCCAGGTGTTTGGTTCCACAAACCGCAAGTCCCAAAACCTTTGCCCTTACTTGGTGAATCTTAACCAGTTTTCATCCCTGGTCCTGGGGCAAATGGAAATTCCTGAGTCTGTCTGTGTCACTTGGAAGCAGTGCTAAATTCCTTGCCTATCTCTGTCTCATCCCCACTGCCCTTACTTTCCTGTGGCCACCTGTTATGCATTGACTTGTGTCCCCCTCAAAAACATGTTGAAGTCCTAATCCCCAGTACTCAGACTGTAACCTTATTTGGCAATAGGGTCATTGCAGATGTAATTAATTAAGATGAGGTCATAAAAGAGTAGGAGGGGTCTTTAATCCAATATGACTGATGTCCTTATAAAAAGAGGAGAACTCACGCCTGTAATCCTAGCGCTCTGGGAGGCTGAGGCGGGTGGATCGCTCAAGGTCAGGAGTTTGAAACCAGCCTGAGCAAGAGCGAGACCCCATCTCTACTACAAATAGAAAGAAATTAATTGGCCAACTAAAAATATATAGAAAAAAATTAGCTGGGCATGGTGGTGCATTCCTGTAGTCCCAGCTACTCGGGAGGCTGAGGCAGAAGGATTGCTTGAGCCCAGGAGTTTGAGGTTGCTGTGAGATAGGCTGATGTCATGGCACTCACTCTAGCCCGGGCAGCACAGTGAGACTCTGTCTCAAAAAAAAAAAAAAAAGAGGAGAAAAGGCACAGACACAGACACCGACACTTGAGGGAAGAATGCCATGTGAGGACAGAGGCAGAGATTGAAATGTTGCAGTTGCAAGCCAAGGGACACCAGAGATTGCCAACAAACCATCAAAACCTAAGAAAAGGCAAGGAAGGATTCTCATCTATAAGTTCCAGAGGGAGTATGGCCCTGCCAACACCTAGATTTTAGACTTCCAGCCTCCAGAACTGTGTTTATAGCAACCCAGTTTGCAGTACTTTGTGATGGCAGTCCTGGGAAACTAATATACCATCCTAGGATAGAGTTGGGATCTCCCAGGTCCTGTGAGGGAACCTCCTTCCAGCATCCCAAATGGAAGCAGGACAAACCCTCTAAGTTCTGCTCAAACCTTGCAGCCTCTGGAGGTCAGCGCACATGGCCGATTGCCTGTTATCTAAACATTTGTCTCCTTTTTCTCTCTGTAATCCAGGAAGACCCAAAGGGTCAAGCTTTCCTGGCTTCCTTTTTCTTATCTGATTCAGACACACCTTTTCTGAAACTCTATGACTAAATCCTACCTATTTACTATACCAAGGCCTACCTCTTGGTATAGTAAAGGAAAAAAAAAAAGAAAAAAAGAAATTTAGAGAGTACATATCTCTCAAAAAAAAATTAAAAAATAAAATCTGGGTTTTGAATCTCTTGCTTTGTTGCAGACTCAAATATTCTATTTTGAGTTCCAGAAACTGGTTAGTAACCATTTCATTGCCTTTATAGTTCCAAGTATTATACACGTCAAAGAATCATCACATGAAGCCAAAATGGTCCTAGCTCAGTAAGCAAAGTTCTGACACAAAGCATGCTTGTGAGCAGGGCAATCAGTCACAGGATCATTGCTCTATTACTTCCCTATCTGCAGATAACTTGTAACCATTCTCCCCACCTTGCCTTGAGAAGTGAAGAAATTCTTAGCCCTATCCTCTGATCTTCCAGCCCACTTGCTGGTCTGCCCATTTCCCTCTGGCAGTCTGGGACAGAAACACCCTGAGAGACACCCTGTCAGCAATGCTGGTGCCAAGGAATCAGAGCCAGTGCTTCTCCTTATAAATAGATTTTTTTTAAAAAATCTGTCTCATTTGATAGCTTCAGCTGCCAAACTTTACGTTAACTGTGTGTTAAAGTTCATGGTGGTTTTTGTACTTGCTGTACAGATATGTTCCTCTCAAAAAATCTGGCGTGGACATTACTGGTGGTCTATAGCCTCTGTTGTATTTTCTTCCTTTCCAACAGAACTGTGATGTTGGGCAGGTATGCATCCTTTTCTGATTTAGCCCACATCCCTCAATGGTCTGATTGACCAAAGGGTTATCTCATAACTTTTTTCCATTGTTGGTTCTGGAGTGGGCATGTGGCCCAAACCAACTAGAGTTTTCCAGGGGAAAAGTTTATTTGTGTTCGAGGGACTTTTCAGGAAGAAGTCTCCTCTACACCAGAGCGGAAGTAAAGGTATATAGCCCTGATTGCAGCTGGCAATCATGAAGGGGACTGTCCTCAGAATGAAGTTTGTGTTCACCAGAGCTCCAAGTAGAAAGCACCTGAGTCCTTGCACCGGAAGCCCAGTGAGTCCACGATGTCCAGTTATATGAGCCAATGACTTTCCATACGGTTTAAGCTAATCTGATGGACTTGTAACTGAAAGTATCCTAACAGATGCAAATTTTGTTGGACACTTAAAATATTTTAATATATACTATGTGGGAAGGCCACTAATAAGTTTAGCTTTTTAGTTATAGCTGCATAAATAATTCACTCTGCCTGAGTATTCTAGAAACTATGAAAAAATTGTTCCTCCTATTTCTATTTGTAGACTCTTTACCTTTTTATACCATCTCTATTTTTGTCTATTTTTCTCTTTTTTCTTTAATTTCAGGAAATTATGAGAGTACAAACATTTTAGTTACATTTTATATCTTTGCTCTCCCTAGCCTGGGTTAGAGGTATGCCCCTATGCTATCTCTTAATAGCCTCATCTGCTCACGCTAAGAATTTAACATTTAATCTATAAATTTAAAGGGTGACTATTCCGTAGTTTATTCCTGAGAAGAATTTTTTTTTAGCTTTTAGCATTATCAGTAGTGCATAGGCAAGAAGACAGAAATACTGAGAAGCAGAAGACTTACTCAAGCCCACAAATTTCTGAAATCTAGGAAACTGTCACAAGACCAAATCATTGCAGGGCATTGAACAAGCACACAAAAGCCTGTGACTTTCTCTGATAAGCTGGATCCGGATTCTTAACTTTGTCAGTACATTTCTACTTGGTGATAGATGAAGATTCTTACACCACCAAAAGGGGACATCTTTAGGGAGACTGTAAGATGTTGAGTTTAAAAGATTCTCAGGTGGGCACAGTGGCTCAGGCCTGTAATCCCAGCACTTTGGGAGCAGGATCCCTTTAGCCCAGTAGTTCGAGATCAGAATGGGCAACATAGTGAGACCCTGTCTCTACAAAAAAATGTTTAAAAATTGGCTGGACGTGGTGGCATGAGCCTGTAATCCTACCTACTCAGTGGCTAAGGAGGGAGGATCACTGAATCACTAGAGCCCAGAGAGTTGTAGGTGACAGTGAGCTATGATCACACCACTCCTCACTCCAGCCTAAGTGACAGAGTGAGACCACCCTGTCTCCAAAAAAAAAAAAAAAAAAGAAAGAAAGAAAGAAAAAGAAAAGAAAAAAGGGTTCTCACCTTTTTAAACTCTTAATAAAGGCAGATGTAGTGAGAAAATCACATTGGCCATACTTGGAGTAGAGTAAGATTCTCCATGGAAAGAAAACACAAATCACACTTCGTTTCCTAAGTAACTCCTTAAGTGCTACATTATTATGTTTTTCACTTGAATGTTTTCAATTTTTAGCTCACTTAAATCTTTCATATATAAGAGAGCTAGAAAAGAAAAGAAAGATTGAAATAAAATTAATTACCTGCTTTGTGGTTGTTTTAAGAATTTTAATGTAAGAAAGAGTTTTCTGGAATAAAATCAGGATTATCTTTAAATTCATTCATTTTTGCCATTTCTCCTTAAGACATTTATTATTATTAATATTAACACACTATAAGACTAAATATTTGTCTCATTGGATAGTCTTTTAAATGAGTCCTCAACAATATACAAGTCAAGTAAAACTCCTTCACTAGGGTTTCTGTTGGAATTATCTAATTATTCAAAAGGATAAATCTGGCACGGTGGGGAGAAGTCCATCAACATACTCTTTACACCTGGAAAGCACCATTTTCTAGGGCATTTGGGCAATCCTAAACACTTGTGCCACTTTTTATTCCCTTGCCTAAGCACTGAGGAATCTCAGCAGCTAAACCAAGAATTGGACCCTACATTTTCTATCACATAGGGAGAGTTCTGGATAGAAGGAAGCATGGTAACAGTAGAACAAGGAGGAAATCCATAAAGCCCAACAGTAATGCCATAATTTTGCTCTGTGGCCAGGGTAGGAATGCAGGAATTTTGCCATCCCACATTCCTTTGTCAATCCTGCCAAGGGAGGTGTGGTCATGGGGTGGTGGAATGGGAGTGGGGGCAGAGGGCGGTTGATCAGCTGACCCACAACTCTCTGAGAGAAGGTCTTGCCTCCCTCTACCTCTAGGAGCAGCCTACTCTGGCAGCAAGGCAAGGCTGCATTTCCATAATTTCCAACTGCCAGGACGTACTGGGTAGTTTGGAATCATCCTTCACAATTAATTCCCTTACTTGTAAGAAGCCCAAGCACATTCATTGAGAATGACAACTTGTTTATCATGGCACTTCGGGGTTTTTATTCAAAACTGGGAGATCTGGAATGAGTAATACTAAAACTAATGTTAAAGCACTCACAATTCTAAATAAATAGACATCTATCTTACATATGCTGAGTGATGTAAAATGATATGATTGTCTTTATCTTATTAACATAGATTTAAAAAACAACACCTAATCTGAACATTTCCCAGAACTAAAAGTAATAAATTTAAGACAGTACAATGATTTAAATTTGATGCTTGGGCCTGTATAATGTACTTCCTTTGTCTTCTTTCACTGGGTTATACATTCAGAAAGCAGATATTGATGACTCTCTATATGGCACTGATCTAGCATCTGCATTACAAAGCAAACTTAAACAAGTTAGTGATTATTACCATCCATACTCATGAAAGGAATAGCATAGCACACAATAGAGCTCAGTATTTATTGAATGGTGAATGAATAATCCATAGCAAAAGATAAATCAGAAATGACTTCTCCCATTATACTTTTGTAAGTCAATACGAGGATATTGACTTATTTATTTAAAATTAACATGAAAATTAATTCTCTGCATCTGTTCGGTGGCAAAGTGAAGATATTTGGCTATTAAAATGAAAGACATCACAAACTATTTTATGAGCATGTGATTCTATTAAATGAGAATAGGCAACTCTATTTGGAATAAATTTAAGGTTGGTAACGATTCTGTTAAAGCTCTAGTGAGACTTTGTCTAAACAGGTGCTTTGTAAAGTGCTATGAAGATTTTTATAAAGCACAGAGTTACTATAACGGAAGCTGAAGTCAGATAGGATTGAGTTGAAGTCCCAGGTATGCTGCTTACTGGCTGTACACCTGGGCAAGTTTTTAAACCCAATATGGCTTAGTTTTCTCATACATAAAGTGGGAAAGGATAATGCTACCTACATCATGCATTTTTAGTGAGTGTGAAAAGAGCTAATGCACAAAAACGTTTTGGCCTAATGTCAGTTCATAACAAGAACTCAATAAATGTCAGCCACCATCATTTTCTTTTTCTTTTTTTCTTTTTTTTTTGGGGGGGGGACAGAGTCTCACTCTGTTGCCCAGGCTAGAGTGAGTGCTGTGGCATCACCCTAGCTCACAGCAACCTCAAACTCCTGGGCTCAGGCAATCCTTCTGCCTCAGCCTCCCAAGTGGCTGGGACTACAGGCATGCGCCACCATGCCTGGCTAATTTTTCCTATATATTTTTAGTTAGCCAATTAATTTCTTTCTATTTATAGTAGAGACGGGGTCTTGCTCTTGCTCAGGCTGGTTTTGAACTCCTGACCTTGAGTGATCCACCCACCTCAGCCTCCCAGAGTGCTAGGATTACAGGCGTGAGCCACCGCGCCCGGTCCCCATTTTCTTTTTCTTAATCATCATCATCATCACCATCATCACCACCAGAGGTGGTCATTTCTCCCTTACTTGCTCATCTTACAAAATGTCAAGATTGCCAAGAGAAAAAAAGGAAAGGTAAAACAAAAATAAGCAGAAGTGCTATTAAATCACATTATTATAAACTCTCACCTAGAACAATCTGCAAACTGGTCTCTTTAGGCTCGTCCTGCTCAAACCAATCCTCCAAACTATTGAAGTGACTTAGTTCAGAGAGAAACCTGACTCTGTCATTCCTCTAATCTTTGCACTAGTTGCCTGTACCTTCCAAGCAAAGTCCAACGCCACTAGTACAAAAGGAGGGACTTTCAGAACTGAGCCGCTACCTGCCTCTGCCACCTCAGCTCTTTCCACACCTGAGCACTTTGTGGCCAAATCCCACTAGGTTATGACTCAGTTAAGAAAACACCAAAAACTGAGCAACTTAGCTCAGACTTTCTTTCCTCCTGGGAAGCTGCATGCTCACCCGCTTGTTTAACTGCATTGTAAGCTGTGAGCTCCTTATGGGTAGAGTCCCAGGGCTTACCATAGTGCTTGGCACAGTCTAGGGTATCAACAAATCTTTCCAAATGAATGACTGAATGAATAAATGAATGCACACACACCAGATAACCAGATGCAAAGTACCTGGATGTGTAGAGTTGATGGAGCTGAGTATCCTTTATAGGGCTTGAGGCGGGGGGGGGGCAAAAAAAAACACATTCATTTCCCAATCAAGTTTGAAAACAATGAAAAGATAGACGGGAAGTCTGGCAGAAGGAGATAAGAATGTCATCTTCATAACTATAGCGCTGGCAAAGCAGGGCACAGCTTATGCTCAGAACAACAGAGGACTTCCCAAAGCTGCATCGCCGAATTAGGCAGACTTACCCACCAGCCACGGCACAGCTCCCCACAGGGACTGCCACTGAATACCAGAGCACAAAGGAGGAGAGCAGCAGTAGCTCCTGAGGGCAGCTGGCTCCCAGCTACACAGAACCCGTCTATTTTGCAAGTGCACTGATGGAAGAGTTGCTCCTTCTCCTCTGTGACACAGTGAACCAACTGGGGGAGAAAGGCCAAGAAGGTTACAGCAACTGAGGTCCAACTGCTTTATAGACATGGAGCCAGAAGAAGTTGCCCTTCCCCCTCCCCAACATCCTCCCATGCACTGATTGATTCAGATGCTGGTGATATTTCCCATAAGTGACAGGGAAGCTGGATCACAAAGACATCCCCAAATTATAAATCTGTTAATGGATCATTTTTTTATTTTCCCACTCTAATTCTTAATCTATGAACACAAGTTGAATGACATACTTAAACTACTTACCAAAATTTTAAAATCGTTTTGGTTTCTAAAAGACCACACCTCCTCTTTGACTTCATTTATATTATGAAATCTAGCAAATATTTATTAAGTTCCTGCCAAGTGCCACGCACTGCAGACTATAACTATGAAGACATCACAGTGGTCCTCTGTTGTTTATAATACAGTCAGCATCTATTAGATAGAGAAAAGGAAACACAGTCACTTGTGAGAGTAAGAGGAACAGAGACAAATATTTACAACATTTTTTCTAAATTCCAAATGTTTTTCTGAGTAGTTAAGTGACTGTTCACCCAGAGTTTTAGACATTTCCCTTCTCCTATCATCAGCATTAATTAGAGCCAAGAGAACAATGATAAAAGGTCATGGAAACCACAGGAGAGCCATTTATCTTCTCTATCTCTCCCATATTGCCCCATCTCACAAAGCCTGCGTCTGGTAAGGAGATGAAGTGGGTGAAAGGGTTTGGATGTATTATTCAAATCCATCACTATAATTGAAAAACAACTCAAACTAGTTTCTCCTCCCTAAATGAGGGCAGTATGCTTACTCAACTCTCCTATCCTGAATTCCTGGATCATCCATTATTCTTTTATTTTAAAAAACCCTGACATCTGGTATATCTAAAAGTTCTATTTTCTTTTTTACTTTAACTAGATTCTGAAAGACTACTCACAATATTTCACTAGATCCTAAACTCACACTACTTTTTTTTAAATCTCATATCATCTTACATCTCATTACCAAACTCACAGAACTATTTTTAAAAAGCAGGGATTAGATATCATTCTAATTTATAAAAGATTCAGATTCAGGGTACACTCCAACTTCAACTTCTTAACCAAACCATCTGAAGAAATTTGTGATTTTGTTTCCACCTCCCACCCACCAGCTACACTAAATCATGCATATAAACCTACCAAAATTTGGAGCAGGCCTCCACACTCTCTGCCTTGTTCCTGATTGCCAGAAAAACAGCTTTTCTCCTTTCTCCCACTTCCAGGCCTCTGTTAGATGAGTAGCAAGAGCATGAGGCAATTTCTAAGGGCACTTCCATTACCACTTTGCAATTGCTTGGCAGCACATACTGAATGACAAGCAGGGAAAACGAGGCTGGTATTTCTGCTTGGAAAAACAAAAGTGACTGACAGAGTTAAAACAATCTAAAATTCTTTACCTTGAATGTGACATTTTTCTGTTAAATTATAAGATATCACATAGATTGATAGCAGTAATAAAAAAGAATCTATGTAGTTTCATGAGTATGCGTAGATATTTTGTTTCTAAATGTTATGAATAAGGAAAATGGCCAAAAGAGGCAACACAGCCTAGAGTCTAAACATATCATTGTCAGCATGAAGGGCTGCAAGATTTTAGGAAACTAGTTGCATTTCCATGTCTTAGTCTCTAGATTTGCAAAAACAAAGAAAAAAGAAAAGAAAGGTATGAAACTTTTTAAAAAATCACTATACCCACTCAGAATCTACAAGAGATAGGATAAATAAAAGGAAATTGCAGATACTAGAATTATAACTATTGTAGGGACTTCTGCCTATGCTATCACTTAGCATAGGCATTTTTAAAAATTTTAAATGTATTATTTATGCTTATCTAATGCAATGCATATTGAATATTGAAAAGGATTTAAAAAAAGACTTTCATGTATTAAAAAAATTATCACTGGGACTTGAAGATAATATTCTTTTAATAAAACACCAAGTGTTTCTTTTACTGAAAGCATTTTGAAGTCACAAAGGAAAAAGTGGTCTTTCCAGGGGCATATTTCTAGAGTCAATAAGCTAGAAGGGGCCCTGGTGTAAAAATTTTCTTAGAGCCATTAATTTAAACCCATCTGGAGAAGCAATAAGTAATCCTGTAATAAAACACTGACTTTATAACATACCACTATGATGTTCCATGTGGGATCCATTTTTATAATACGCTTACCCTATATTCAATGTGTCCCAATATACAGTATTGTTCAAAGCCAAATTTGAATAAATGCTGATTGTTTCAAGTGAGAACAAGCAGACAGGGACATCTATGTATATCTATCTATACCCATCTGTCTAGACATATGTATAGATGATGTAGATACAGATATAAATATGGATGCAGATATAAATATACCCCAGGTTATAAATATAAACAAGCTCAAGGAGGGTACAAATTCATAAAGATTAGTTTCACAAGTAGGATGTTATACTACTTACCAATTCCTATTAATATTAGGTTGAAAGTTCTAGAGTTAATTATAGGTGAATCAGATAGATAAGATAAGCTAGCTTTTAGGGTGAACAAGGCTGTGTCAGAGAGAGTTGTTTCCTTCAGTCCTGGGGCCCAGCAGCACTAGAAAAGATCTGTGGTGATGCTGCCCATGGCATTGGCTCAGGAGTCCTGCCTTTGACCCTGCAGTCTTAACTGCAAGCTCTGTCCATATCGACCACATCACTCGTCTAAGCCCTACAAGAACCATAACCTAGAAAGCCTGCCCAGGCACACCCTGGACTGCTGCCAAGATCTACCACAACTCTCACCACAATCCAAGCCTTTGGCACAGCACCACTGCATACCAAATACACGTTAACCTACGTCTAATCATCTTTTTCTGCCTGAAGCCAACAGTCTTTCAGACTTTACTCCTGTTCATGGCACTGTTTGCTTGTCATGGTCTGAAATTTGCAGATTTAATATGTCCTTATATTTTTACTTTTTTAAAAAAACAAAAAATACCAATAGGTAAAATTATACCAATTAATCAAATTAAATATTTTAAGGCCAATCCACTCCTAAACAGTTCCATCTCCAGTTCCCAGTGGAAAACAGCATTAATTTTAGTGCTGTTCCTTTCTGACATATAGGTTTTTTTCTGCTTTTAATGAAAATCAGATGACATTATATATATGTGTGTGTGTGTAAATATATATGTATATTAGTTTACAACTTGTTCTTTTCTCTTAAAACTTATAATTCAGGTCAGTTTACATAGATTTACCTCATTCTCATATTATTCCGGTGTGTGAATACATAGTAGTCTACTTAACCATCACCTTGCTGAGGGTATTTCAGTTCTTCACCGTGGTGCCATCATAAACACAGCTGCAGTGAAAACATTTGAACATATAACTTTAAGTACTTTTGCTCTCATTTCTTTAGAAGACAGACTTCAGAAGTGAGATTGCTGGATCATAGGGTATCCTATGAGAACAATTTTAAATACATGCTGCCAAATTATTGGGGCAAATTTTAGACTTCTTTTTCTTACTTTAACTTCTTACTTTGTAGACTCCAACCCAATCAATCAAGGTCTACGAAAATTCATGGCTTGGGGCCTAGGTTCCACGGGCAAGCATCTCCAAAGGGCCAGACAGAAGCTGTTTTGGCCTTTTACAGTTTAGTCTTGGAAAGCACATAGCATCACTTTCACTGCATTTATAGGCCTGCCCAGAGCCAAGGGGAGAAGTGCAGCCCCCAGCTCATACTGGAAGAGCATGTGAAACGGTGGGGCCATCTTTGGAACACAATCTGCCATAGCACCTACAGGCATGCCAGGGATCTGTCATAGGAGGATAATCTGGCACAAATTCTGTTTCAAGTGAATATAACTTAAAAACAATTTAGAGACTAAAACAGATGCTGGAGCTTAATCTGGAACGACGTAACGGAGAAAGAAGAGAGAGGGGCATGACGAAGCATGTGTTTGCTAAAGTCATGAGGCAAAGAGAAGTCAGGAGTAAGAACAGAAGTCCTGCTCACCTTTACATCCCCAGCAGAGCAGTGCCCAACACATGGGAAATGCTCCTATTTGTCATGTGAAGAAATTCACAAATGACTGAAAAGGAGGAACACAAAAGGAGGGGTAAATCTGGAGGGGGGAAAATGAGATTCCACTGAAAACATGCTAAGTTTGAGGATCCAGTTATAGCTCCCCACTGAGATGTCTAACAGGCGGTTAGTGACGTGCATCTGTAGCTCAGAAGAGAGGTTAAGAATTAGGGACTTCGGAAGCCATGGACAAGGTAAGCTTTGGCTGTGGATAAGACTGCCCAAGAATCTACGCTATTTGGGTGGAATAATGAAGTGGCTAGTACTATAGGCTTTGAGTCTGAGCACCTGGATTTAAAGTCTGTCATACCTGCTTCACCAGTTACTATGTGTTTTCTTAAGTTTAGTTACTTAATATCTCTGTACCTCAGCATCCCATTATAACATTGTTATAACAACAAAACCTAGCTACAAGGACTATGTGTCAAGTGATATAATGCCTGTGAAGTAAGCAAAAAACAGCCTGGCACAGAGTAAAAAAATCAATGCACACTGGCTATCATAACTATTATCAAGTTTTTTTTAATCTAAAATTTAGGAATGAACAGAGAAAGAGCCAGAGGATAATATTGGGCATGAAGGCCTTCTGCAACCTTGTATAATATTCCTTATGAAAGTTTGCAGTTACATTTATTACGGAATTTCCTAATACCAAATAGTTGCTGATCTGTTAATAAAGAGGGAGTGAATTGGAGAATAGTATTTTCTATATCACTCTTTCACAAAGGTTGTCCTCTTTGGGGTGCTATACTTACATGTACCACATCCAAAAAACGTGTATGCTGTACTCAAATAAATTTTGGAAATGCTGGATTAAATGGAATTAAATATGCATTTCCTTAGTGCCTATACTAAATGCATAGACTAATATGTCTGTGGCTTGCTAAGAAGGGGATGTATAGGAACAACGTGGTGCAGCTATTAAGAAACAGACTGATACAGACCTACTTCTGCATTTTGTCTCCGTCTCTTTCTATTGATCTTGGACAAGTTCTTTATGTTTTCTGAGTTGTTTTCTGACAATAGCATTGTCTGTAAAATGAGGGAAAATTACCTAATACATGGGTTTGTGGTGATGATAAAAGGAGGTGATGTCAGTAAAACACACTTAGCACAGTGCCTAGCATACAAGCACTCACACGTAATGGCTGCTAGTATTACTTTCTGGTCTTTAGCAGGCTCAGCTCTTGCCTCTATCAATAATCCTTTCCTCAGACCTCAGGCTTTTTTTTTTTTTTAAGACTATTTTTTTACAGCAGTTTTAAGTTCATAGCAAAATTGACAGGAAGGTACAGAGGTTCTCATATACCCCCTGTCCTTACACACTCAAAGCCTCTCCCTCGTCAACATTCCCACCAGAGTGGTACATTTGTTACAACTGATGAACCTGCATTGACACATCATGATCATGCAAGGTCCATAGTTTAACAATAGAGTTCACTTTTGTATATTCTATGGGTTTAGACAAATATATACTGACATCTATCCACCATTACAGTATCTTACAGAGTGTTTCCACTTTCCTAAAAATCCTCTGTGTACCTTCTTTTTAAAAGACAGATTTATTGAGATGCAATTCATATACCATACAATTCACTTATTTATAGTTTACACTTCAGTGGTTTTTAATATATAAAATAAAGTCATCCACCACCTAATTTTAGAACATTTTCCTCTCCCCTGAAAAGAAATTCCTTACTCACTGCAGTCACTCCCCATCTCTCCTTTATCTCCCCACATCCAACTCTGGGCAACCACTAATCTGTGTTGTATCTCTATAGATTTGCCTGTTCTGAACATTTCATATAAATGGAATCGTGCGACATGTGATCTTTCATGACTAGCTTCTTCCATTTAGCATGTTTTCAAGGTTCATCCATGTTGGAGCATTTTGTCAGTACTTCATTCCTTTTTATCTATATTCCATATAGATAAACCACAGTTTATTCACCTGCTGAAAGGCATCTGAATTGTTTCTACTTTTCTACTATTATGAATAATGATGCCATGAATATTTGTATTCAAGTGTTTGTGAGAACATGTATTTTCCTTTCTTTTGGGTATATACCTAAGAGTGGAATTTCTGAGTCTCATGACAGCTCTATGTTTAACCTTTTGAGGAACTGCCAGACTGTTGTCCAAAGTGGCATTTTATATTTCCACAACCACCCTATGAGTGTTCTCATTTCTCCACATTCTCTCCAACACTTGTTATTATTCATCTTTTTCATTTTAGCCATCCTAGTGAGTGTGAAATGGTATTATATTGTGGTACTGATGTACATTTCCCTAATGGCTAGTGATGTTCAGAATCTTTCCATGTGCTTATTGGCCATTTGCATATCTTCTTTGGAGAAATGCCTGTTCAGATCCTTTGACCATTCTGGATTTTAAGAGCTTTTTAAAAATATAATCTAGATATAACTTCCTTATCAGATATATGATTTGCAAATATTTTCTCCTGTTTTGTGAGTTGTCTTTTCACTTTCTTGATGGTATTGTTTGTAGCATAAAAGTTTTTTAAGCTTCTTTTTAAATATAACTTATGGAAGTCCATATTTCAGCATATATTTCCTACAATAATATTCACTATGGTAGACTTTCAGTGGAAGACGTGGCCTTGTACTTCACTGATGAAAGTGAGCCCCTCAGCATGTAAAAATCCTCTACTCTTGACCCTTTACACCACACAGCTATTGACCTTCATGGGCATCTATTCTCACCTCTTTCCTCTGTCCGTTGTCTTGAAATGAGGAGCACTTCTAGTTAAGACCAACATGCTGCCTGGGTTCTTGACCCCATCTTCTCTCTCCCAGGACATTGTGATATCACTTAATCCCCCTCTTTCTAGATCTTCAACATTTCTCTCATCCCATGAACCAGCTTAGCTTGCTTTCTCCCATTTTGAGAAAAAAACAAAACTTCTTATGACCTGAATCCTCCAAATATACATCTCTAGTTATGATCTTTACTCTACACTTCATTTGGATGCTCTGCAGATATCTTTCCACTCACCGTGTCCGGTACTGAATTCCCCTCCTCAACCATATCTACTCCACTTCCTGTATTTCTATTCTCAGAAAATGGCACCATCAATATTCTACATTGAGCAGGTCTATACAAACCTACCCCCAAAGGCTGAGGAAGCTAAAAGGCTGAAGAAAGAGGCTGACAAATCCAGTTTCTCAGAGAGAAACATTTAACATAGATTTAAGAACAGAAGCCATGTTTTGAACTTCTTGGGCCGTGGTGAGACAGGATGATGGCTCCCTGCACCATTACCCTACAGACCCAGGGCTTATGTACCGCAGAGAAAAAATGTGTAGGACCCCTCAGGGAAGGGCAAGAATGCTATGTGAATCTTCCTAAGAGCAGGCCTTATGGTTTAGGCTGTTTTGACCTAAGGGCAGGATTTACAGTAACAGCAGATAAAGTAGAAATCTTAGAGGCATTCCCAGAACAGCGGTTAATCAGAAGTCAGCGTGGCAGATTAGCATCCAAGGTGCAGTTACTTTATCCTCCACAACCATCCACCACTTGCTCAAGTCACACTAGGCTCTCCCCTGCACCCACTTCCCAGTGTCAATAAATCATCTTAGCCTGATGAATTTTATCTCCCATCTATATCACAGCCCGCGCATCACTATCTTAAACAAATGCTCTAGTTTTTTTTTACTTAGCACCTTTCCCTTGAACTAATGTATAGACCTCTAACTTGTCTTTCTACCTCCAGTTCTGCCAGCATTAAAATGCGTCCTCCTTAATACATCAAGAACAATTTAAACAAAGACAGATACATTTTTAGCATTTGAATAGAAGGTGGGAGTTGTCACCTTATGAAGTAATGTACGTTACTGGTTATGTGACTTTTGACAACTCTTTTATTCTTCCTCAACCTCTGGCTCCACATTTACAAAATAAAAATGATAATACTTAGTCTTAGAGCCATTGTGAGAATTAGCTGAGGAAATATTTGGGATAGTATGTGCACAACAAATGGGAGCCCTCACATACACGACAGCTAGACCATGTCATCTCCTGGGGCACCCCTGAGTCTGCAGAGAACACTGGACATAGGAGACCTGCAGGAGGCCTGACTCAAAGTCAGGAGTGCCTTGGGGAGCTCTTGAGAAAAAGGATACTGATTTCCTTCCCTGTAATATGGGATTTTGTAAAAAATTAGAAGCAATAATAAAGACAAAGTGCCTAACTGTGTGGCTGGCATGGTATAGAAAATAAGCAGCAATGAAGACCAGGTGCAGTGGCTCACACCTGTAATCCTAGCACTCTGAGAGGCCAAGACAGGAGGATTGCTTGAGGTCAGGAGTTCCAGACCAGCTTGAGCAAGAGCAAGGCCCTGTCTCTACAAAAAAAGAAGAAAAAATATCCAGGTGTGGTAGTGCACACCTGCA
>CAUYRT010004374.1:0-26167 GCA_963574885.1 Lepilemur ruficaudatus
TGTAATCCTAGCATTCTGGGAGGCCGATGTGGGTGGATCCCTCAAGGTCAGGGGTTTGAAACCAGCCTGAGCAAGAGCAAGACCCCGTCTCTAGTAAAAATAGAGAGAAATTAATTGGCCAACTAAAAAAATATATATATACACATATATACATATATATATACATATATACATATATATATATATAAATTAGCTGGGCATGGTGGCACATGCCTGTAGTCCCAGCTACTTGGGAGGCTGAGGCAGAAGGATCGCTTGAGCCCAGGAGTGTGAGGTTGCTGTGAGCTAGGCTGATGCCACGGCACTCTAGTCTGGGCAACACAGTGAGACTCTGTCTCAAAAAAAAAAAAAAAAGTGGAGAGATATATATGTATATATAAAAAATACTGAATACATATGAGTAGAAAATCAATGCCAGTAATCCAACTAAATCTATCAATCATTTTTAACAAATGTAGTTTTCCAATGTTTCAAACCTGCTAATTTGTTCTGGTTACTCTGTTCTCTTTAGCGAATGTTTTTAAAAAATGTGTTAATGCTGACAATTAGCCTTTGAAATAAAAAACCAGGAACAAAAAATCCTGTTGTAATATGTCAGTAACCCCTAAAGAAAATACAAACAATTAATTTGTCTTGCTTTGTTTTGTTTTTACTTTAAATTAAGTATGTAGATATTAACCATACAAGTCTACTGCTTGGTTTGTCATAGGTGGATGCTAATCATATTATAAAATTTAGCAATGATGTTTTATATACACACACAAACATACGTGGACTTGGCATTAGTAGAGGAGAAGCAGTAATTAAATAATTGGACTGCTTTCCCTCAAGTATAGATGAAACATTAATGAACTATGTCCATGGTAGTAATTTTGACTGCTTTATACATCATTTTCAAACTTGTTTTTTGAAAAACTAACTTTCAAATATTCAATATGCTGAGATATAAACCAACACACTTTGCAAGGTTTATATATAATAGGAAAGACAAAGTGTGAAGGAATGATCTCTAGGTTAAGGGAAACATTTCACAACTATTGTTACTACTACTGCAAAGCTTTCTCTTTTAGTAGGATTTTATAGTTTTTCAATGACATTTTAACTTACTTCACTTGACTTCATGATAGCCTAGCAATGGGGCAAAGCCCATTATTATGCATTGTTCTCTGAAGTTCAGTGGAATCATAAAATGGGTAACTCTTCTGGGATGCTAGAACTGTTACATACCTGTATCAGAGCTGTTGTCACATGAGTGTATATATATGGAAAGTTCCATTAAGCTATATACACTTAAAATTTATGTAAGATATTCCTTAATAACAATATTGGAAAGAAATATGCTCAAAGTGATTTATTGGGCGAACTAGAGAGACTTTCATATACTGTGTGACAATGCTTAACTCCCATTGAGGAGATGATCAATAGAAGCTTCTTCCTAAAATAATATAGCTATTCACTAGACAAATAAACAAATGAACTTTCACTGGAGCGGCAAGAAACTTTACTGGCCACATCTTACTAAACAAAATGCAAAACAATTTTCTAGTCTAATATTCAACATCCACAGCTCTCTTAGGAGTAGATAATGTGCAAGTGGTTTTATTGACTATTTAATGCAATGCCCAATTATATAAGTAGCTGCTCAATTAGTTAATAAAATCAAACTTGTCATTCCCTTTCTTTCTTTGGGATTTAGCTATTCCAACTCTTGCCCCAGCAGATCATAATGTTGGTCATGAATCTACACCTAATTATTTTGCCTGCTTCAATTGCATGAATTTACCACTCGGTTACTCAGAATTAATGTGGAGAAATTTGAAGAGTGTGTTGGGTCACAGTATCATGAGACATTTGCAGCTTTCTGGTAGTGGGGGAACAGTGAAGAGAGTTGATGGACCTTTTAACATTGACTTCCCTGTACCCTTACAAAGCAGAGGTTGTAGAAAACTCTAATCAATTCTCTAGTAATGATAGAGAATTGCCCAAGTGAAAATATTTCCCATCATTCTATTTTGCTAAACATTACATGAGTCACTTGGCCATTACAGAAAGCTTTCAGAGATACTACACGGGTACTGGTTATGGCCAACATAGGTTATCATGTCAAAGAATATTCTAGCCACACATAAGGTATAGAAGAGTCATACAAAAATATGACTCATATAAACTAATTTTTGCATATCTGGTAGGGGTCAGGCACTGGAGCTAATATATTCTGACCAGGGTTAGCAATATTCTAACAGAAAGACAAAAAGAAGTACAAATCTTTATCAAATTGCATCTCTTTATGCATAGCATCACTTAGTGTTAGTAATATATTCAGGCAAAAAATGAACTATTCCAAGAGAATGAAGGAAGAAGGAACCACCTTGGAATTCCAAGAGTAACCTTAATCCAAATGCTTCTAGTGCCCATAAGTAGACAGTAAAAAATTCATCTCAAGGTAATATGCATCTGGAATTACCTATTGACTCTTCATTGATATTTCATTAGGAATTTCTCATAGGCTGAAATATAGTGTCTAGAGATATTGGGCTTTTTGATTTTTCTCACTAATAATTCTAGATACCAACAATCAGAGGGTACAATAAAATTAAGACCTTTTTTATAGTTTACACATTGTCAGTTTAATGTATGTTAGTGTGATTTAAAATAATTTTAATGAAATAAATCAGACTTGGCTACAGTTCTTTTGCTTCTCGTAACAATAAAAATAAATTAAAGGTATTTTATTAATTATTCCTTTAAACATCAGATGAGATATTAGAATATATAGAAGTTGTTTTATGCTAGAGAGAGGAAGTAGGGCAGAGTGGCAGTCACAGAGCTACACGCCTTTGCTGTATCACAGTCACCTGCATACCTTGATTTAAAGTAGTTGCTTAATTTTCTAGACCAATTTTCTTTTTTCTTATCATTGGGGCATCTGATTTACTCTGCATGTGTGTGCATGTGTGTGTATTTGTGTTGTGTGTACATGGCATAGTTGCATCTCATAGTCCTATCAAATATCCTCTTTTGAGTCTTAATTTTTATTGAAACATCAATCCATTTCAAGGATGTGTCAACTAAAAGAGGACTATAGGGCAACTCTGAGTTGAATTAAATATGAGTTGTATATGGCATTAGCATCTGAATGAACTCTCGAGCATTTATTTTTCATGCAATATTATAATTATAACCTCTTTGCTTAGTTTTTCATTTCAGGTATGCTTATGTAAATTTTAGCAAGAATAGACAATAGTTGCTAGCTATTTCTAACTGTATACCTGGAATATACAGTTAGAAATATTATTTTTCTCCAAAGCAGGAAAAACTTTCTAGCATAAGCTCAAAAGCTGCATTCCCTTGGCTTTTGCCTTAAAGTAGAACTGACAACCATGAGTTAAGGAAATAATTACAGGAAAGGATGGAGAGGAAAATAAACCAAGAGAGAAGAGACATGTAATATCTATGAATTACAACTTTATGTGGTCAGCGTTTTTATTTGTAGATGTAGTCGAAGTATGTGTTTTCTGGACGTAAATAGTATGGTCACAGTACATGCAAAATATTTATAAATTACTTGTCAGATGCAAGTACTTATTTATATTTGATGTTTATTGCCCTTATCACTACACAATCGAGGCACTTTAGGGATATTAAAAACACAAGTTAGTTCTAGCCATATCTATAATAAATTTGACTTCATAAAAATAATGAATCCTACATCTGAAATATAATTTTGGTAGATTGACTTCCTTTTCTACGTAATGAATAAAAGTAGCCAATGAAATACTATTTATAAGCTTCCAGGTTAAGATAGCAGACTACAACATTTAATTTCCTTCCCATAAAGTTTCACAAAATGAGCAAAGAAAACAACAATGACAACAATAAATGTTCAGCAATAGCCACGAAACAAGAACAAGGGAATAACATAATGTAATTTAATAAGTCAGTCCAAAGAAAGCAATGAATGTTTCCAGAAGAGAAGGAAGAAGTAACAGCTCAGCTCACAACCACTTCTTCGTCCTGGGAAAAAAGCCTGTCAGTATTCTCTAATACCATGTCAATGGTGTAATGAAAATTCAATTGTCATCTTTTTTACAATATTTTGATTGAACACTAATGATAAGTGCTCCAGGGCAGAAATGGATGAAGCCAGGGAAAATAAACTGCAGGACATCTCTGGTAGAAGTAAAGGCCCCGGGGTTACGCAGAGAAACAATTCTTCCCCAGAGCATCTTCCGCTAGGCGGTGTGAACCCTGGAGAGAGCAGAGGAGCCAGTCAAGCTGGAGTTCTAATAAAGACTTCATACCCACCATCTGATCTCTTCATGAGCATGATCACATCCCCTCCTCTCAATTTGCTGGGATTCCCTCAAGCTACAGAAAATTGGCTAGAACATCAAATATTCACTTTTTAGACTCTAGCTTGGAGGTGCAAGAGAGGGATTTCAGAAATTGCAGCATAGCATCACCACACCATATGAAAGCAAATGAAAAATGTGAACCCGGCCACTCCCATATGAGCAAGATGAAAAGATAAGATTTCATCTGAAAAGAAAATATGAATAGATCACTTAAAAACAGAAGAAAATCCCTCACAGTTGCGGCACTCTGTAAAATGACTCAGTGAGAATGCAAATTCAGAAAAGCAAGCATTTAGAAACAAGGCTTCCTTTGGTTCGAAGACCCATCATCCTACTGAGGGAGCTCAGTGCCCACATGGACCAGCTCAGCTCCAGACCTAGACACATTTCCACGCTAAATCACCATCCTCCTTCAGTATCTGAAGTTCTATTTCACATCACAACAACCCTACTCGTCCAGATATCCCCATCCTGTCCTCCCACTCTTCTTAGCCTTCCACAGCCACACAACCTCTAGTCACTCAAAAGTAAACGTTCTCTCTACGCTGTCCTCTCCTCTTGTTTTAACTTCCTTCCGTCTCCAGTATAGATCCCATGAACTCGAATCGTGTCTTACCAACAGTCCCTATTATCTCCGAAATAGTTTCTCTCTTGGCTTCTGTGATTCCCCTTTTCCTTTGCTTCACTCTCTGGTGTCTTCTGTACTACAACATTCTCCGATCATTATTTCTAACGGTGGGTCTTCCCTAGGGTTTTATCTGTACCCTTTTCCTCCCTCTCTCTGTGTATTATATTAACTTTCATTTTCTACTGTAACAAATTATCACAAACTTAAAGCAATACAAGTTTACTTTTTTACAGTTCTGGGGGTCAGAAGTTGAAAATCAGTTTACTGGGCTAAAGTCAAGGTGTCTGTAGAGCTCGTTCCTTCAGACAAGTTCTCAGGGAGAATCAGTTCCCCTGCCTTTCCCAGTTTCTAGTGATCATCTCTGTTTCTTAGCTTGTGTCCCTTTCCTTCATCTTCAAGGTGCATCACTCCAATATCACCTTCCACCATCTCATTACCTTCTCCTTTGACTTTGACGGCTCTGGCACGACCCTTAAAAGGAGCATCACATTACATCAGTCCCAACTGCATAGCCTAGGATAATCTTAATGTTATCTTAATCTTTTGAAGGTTCTTAATTTAATATCTGCAAAGTCCCTTTTGCATATAAGGCAATAGTCAAAGATTCCAGGAACTATGATGTGGATATATTTGGGGACAGGGAGGACTTTACAGCCTACTCTACTATACTTTTCCCTGGTACCTGAATTCCAAAGTCTTTAATTATAATTCATATGGTAAAGGTTCTCCAAATCTGTATCCACACTTGAGATTTTTCTACTAAGCTACAGACTGACCTATCCAGTTCCTCCATTTGAATATCCCATAGACATTGCAAACTCCAAAATGTCCAGACAGTTGCCAATCCATCTTTTTACATTTTATCTAAATAAAATTGTCCTCTTCTTTCTAACATATTTAAACTTTTCCTTTAACCTGAATCAACTTCTTTAGACTGTAACCATGCTTAAAAGGGGATCCTTTCTACTACTTTTGCCTGTTTATTTAAAGAAGACTTTCCACCATTCTTTGACTAGGTTAAACTTCTTTATTTTATGTTTTCATAGTACGATAAATCATTTCATCCATAGTACTTAACACACTATAATTTTAAACAGAGATATAATTTTATAAAAGTCATTAGTATGAATAGTTTATTCATTCATTTCCTCCATGAGACTATAAGCTCCATGCAGGAATAAACTAGGTATGTGCTCATATTTTAATTAATTTTACTCAGACCATGAAGCATAGCAGATGTTCAATGAATATTTGTTAAATGAATGAATGAATAAGTGCCTACACTCTGCCAGAAACTGTGCTAGGTTTTGAGGAAAAATAATAAACCGTACAAATACAAAGAGGTCCCATTATTTCTTAAATACTTCTTTCAAAAGTTTTGGGTTGATAATTTTGATTATCAGGGAAGTTATTAAAGTTTATTTTTGTAGTATTGTAATCTTTAAGAAATTAGTGCATAAACAAGACTGCTATTTTTTCCTCTTCAGTTTTCTTGCTAAATAATTCAAATTTAAGTTTCTCTTCAGGGGACATGCAGAAATGGCCTTAGATTGAGTAAGGCAATCTTTGCCTCTGAGCCAACACTTCCATGTTTTGAGGTGAAAGAGTAATGCTGCTATGGTAAACATTACTTTTCTTGCAACGTACAAAATACATAATTTCAATGCTTTCAGGTTTTTCAAAGCTAGAATTGTGATTAGCAATACTCTTGCCATTTTTTTGAAGATCACCTGACGTGGTAGGAAATTGGGAAGAGAAAGGTGTTCTTTATCACTCTATATTATGTTAACCCCATGGTTTTGACACAGTCTTTTGATTGTGTAAATAGCGTGAATAGAAAGAAAAGTTACTGTCCCGTCTTAGTCCATTCAAGCTGCTATAACAAAAATATTATAGAGTAAGTAGCTTTGAAACAACAGAAATTTATTTCTCATAGTTCTAGAAGCTGAAAATTTCAAGATAAAGGGACTGGCAGATTCACAGTCTATCGAGGGTTTCATTTTCTATCTCATTTTTGACAACTTCTAGCTGAATCCTCACACGGCAGAAAGAGCAAACAAGCTGCCCAGTGCCTCTTTTATAAGAGCACTCATCCCATTTGTGAATATTCTACCTTCATGATCTGATTTCTTCCCAAAGTTTCCACCTCTGAGTATCATCACAGTGGGGGTAGGATTTCAAGGTATGAATTTTGGGGGGACACAAACATTCAGACAACAGTATGTGCCCCAACCTGCATAGCTTTAGTTCAATTAATGTTCATGATCATCAAGAAATATGAAATTATAGAACACAATCCCAATCTTGTAAGCATGCTTTTCAAAAACTTTGATTTTCTGTCTCCCTTCAGCCTTCTGAATAATTGAAAAATACAAACTGAAAATTTTATTTATTATTTTTTATTGAAAATTAGTTAGCAACAGATAAATAAGAATAGAGCCTGGCAGTGAAAATGAGAATGAGAATGCAGACATCAAAAACTGATAGAGAAAGTCAGAAAGGAGCAAGTTTTTGAAATGAGATTTCATGGCATGAAAAAATGTCGTTTTTTGCAAACAAGTTTGTTTCTAATAATAAATCTGTCAATGCCAACCAGAAATACCATTTCTACATGTTCACATGGGCCTGTTTTATACATACTAAGTCCTTGAGTTAAGTAAGTGTTTTCATTTCCCTAAGTGGAAAATGAGTCTCATCTACAGATTAATAATATGTTTCCTATTTATGGGAATAATTCATCCTCAATGTCTGTAATGTCTCAGGTACAATTTATAATCATGAGCAGCTAGTGGTAAATAACTTACAAGAATCATTTCCTAAAACTTCCATGTGTTCTCAATTGGGCCTTGTCAGCTGTGGGACTTTCCCATATATAAGGCCTCCTCCTCCTTACCATTCATGTTTGTATACCTCAGGGCCATTTCATCATTTCACTGTCAGCTTAGTGCTTAAAGAACACAGTCAAGATCTATTCATTGGAAAATTGGTGCTGCTTAAACTTGATGGTACTCTAGGATTTGCTTCCCTCTTTGTACCTACTCAACTAAGAACTCAACAAATGGCCATCATGTCATTGTTATAAGTCTAGTCAAATTCTTTCCATTCTCTAGTTGAGGCAGCAAAATTTTACTATAAAATCTGTTGCAGCTTCCCATTGATAAATTCTGTTCTTTGAACTGGAGAAATTTCAAGCACAGGGGTATTTTTTGTTTTCAATTTCTAACTCATATGAACACTTGAAAAGGTTTCACTAAAGATAACAATATTATACTTTTTTTCTGGCTTTACAAATTGGAATTAATAAATAATGTCTTTCCTTGATTAAGCTTAAAGCCAATTAATGGCAAACAATTACTGTGAAATTAGTCGGATTCCATAATTTGAAGGAAATTTGTACATGTGATAGCACAATTTAATATTTATGAAGAATTTTCTCTGTGACTAAAGAGATACCTGTTAATGGATTTCTAAAAATGAGATTCAGTAATTATCACTTAAACAACTCATTATCTATTTCAGAATTTTACCAGGCAAGCTCTTTATCATTGCTAACGCAGAATTAGAGGAGAGTGGAGAGAAACTCTAGGCACCATATTTTTCATAATAGTGGTCTACTACCTTATGTCAGTTTCCCAAAGGTATGATGGAGTAATCATGGGAGTTGTTTTGCTTCTGCAAAAAAGCCATTTAAATCACCTAAGCCAGTACCAATCTTTTCAATTCTATTTCAGTCCTTTCCCCCCTGCTGCCACCTCAATTGTTTTACAAGTAATGGTAAATGTGATAATGAATAATGACATCTATTCATGGAAAATGTGAAAGGTCTGAAGTTACAGTACTTTTCATTAGGAAAATGTGTCTGTAGCAGAGTCGGGCACTTTGACTTAATCAGCCCAGCTACAATTCTGTAAGCGAAATGAATTTTTCTTTAATTTCATAGAGTCTCCTTCTCCCCAAACCCCACTCTACTCCTATTAACTACACAAGCTTTTTCATGGTAGTTTAAATGTAAAGAAATGTCTCAACTCTTATTTTTAATCCATTAAAATGCAAATGATGTAGGCTTTCTGATTGTTTAATCCCTAGGTGCTTTTGGATATGCAACATTGAGCACATGTTTTCAAAGTGAATTCTTATGTATCCTTCATCTTCTGCCTTCCAATATGCAGAGTACAATGAATGATTACTGTTAAACCAGGAAAGCAAGATGCATGTAGAGATTAAAAATGACCTTGCTTTCTTGGTCTCCATTTGGGACTAGCTGTATGATGCACAGAGACCATCTTAAAAACTTGAGGTTGCACATGTTATTTTTATAGCCCTTCCATAGCAGGATTTCAATGCTATTCATCTCTAAATTGTCATTGGTAGTATGTTATTTGAACTCCAACTAAAATACTACTATCTGTGTAATTAATGTAAGAAAAATTATCCACCAGAAAAGTCTATCAGTTTTAGAAATATACAAATATAATTTTTGTTAGAGGTTTACTTGAAAAAAAGGAGTTGGTAAACATTCGAACACCATGCATTTTACTCTTACAAATATATCTATATAATACCAATACAATGTCAAATATATATACCAAATATGTAATACTAATATTATAAAATTTAAGTTGCTACGGAAAGAAGGAAATTAATTTTGTTATAGCAGAGAGGGAGGTAAGAATTTTTTTAAAGATATATATGCACACACACGTATCAGTTTTCTTGGCTTCTTAAGCTTTGTTGAGTGATATCAACATGTCTTTCTAAGGTGACTTATCTTTATCCAAATATCCTTTCCTGCAAACTGAAGACAAAACAGTATGATCTCCATCTTCAGTATCTCTCCTTTCACCTCCTTCCAGTAACAACTACCACCCAGGCCAGAATGTAACTTGGCCTTCCTGGACTCATTCCAAGCTTCATCAAATTTTTCCTATTCTGTATCTCATATCCTCAAGTCCCCAGTCAACATAATAAACTATCTGCCGCATTAATATCTGCATAGATACACATATTACTCCATGTAACATCTAGGAGGAAGAGGATTGAAAACCACAAACAATTCACAGTCACGGTAAGAATGTTAGGCAGGCTAGTGTGTATAGTACTGATACCTAGTATTTATGAGCCCTTGCTTTGCTTCTCAAATCATATGATGTAATTAGCTTTCTACTCTTCCAGAAACTAAGATTCACTTTGAAGTCTGGATATTCAGGAACCATGTTCCCAAACCAATGCCAATGTCTGAAGCCAAACCAATGGGCATGTTACCAATTACAGCTCTTTTTGTGAAGACCGTATCAAACATAGGTTTGTAGATCTGCCTAAAAATATTTCTTTTCCCTGATCTTGTTTTCATTTTAGCTATTGGTAATAAAAAGAAAAACGTTCCCCCTAAATTTATTTTTAACCATAATATATGGTTTTTGCTCCTGACAAGTAACACTTGGGTATAAACACCATCAACAAACTCCTCTTTTCTCATCTCTGGCCCAGGATACAAAAAGGCTTTTTTATTTCAGACCCATGTGACCATTTTGTAATCACTTTACTTCCCAGGCAATAAATATTAATTCCAGTAAGTGTTTTCCTAAATAACTCTGTGGCCACTTGCAGAGCCCATTATGTAACATTCTCCACAAATCTCTGCCTGTCTAAAAATCATCACACTCCAAACAAGGCTTTTGATTCAATCAGTCCATTAACCCAGTACATTGCTTCTTGTAGTTTCAACATTCTTCCCTTCTTTCTGAAAGGATAAGATGGTAGAATAGTCAGTTTCCTTCAATTTCTGTGAATTAAAAAATTTTATTTGATTGTTTGACAAAGGCAACACAATGCAGCCTGCTTGCCATCTATCCAAAAACACGGAGGAATTTTGTAAGAGTGTTGCAAAATAAAATTCTTACTCTGCAAAGATTTTTTAGTCAAATAAACTAATTGATTAATTAACAAATTTAATTGCTCTTAGAGTTTGAAAACATTGTAATATTCTAATACTTATAATATTCTAATTACTTTCAGAGAGTTTATATTATAAGCCATTCAAAGGCTTTAAGCAAAAGCTAAATGAAGCACATCTGTAAAAGTAGCAACTGACCTTGATATAAATTTGGAATTAAATAAAATTGTTATAAGCTGAAAATTAACAAATTAAATATTCACATAAAGTTATAGATCTTTATTTAACTTATTCACTTCTTGATATAATTACTCAATTCATATATTTAGAACCACAGTTTAATTCCATGCCTATGTCACTACATTATAAAAAGTAGGCTACAAAGAACAAATAAGTAGAAAATGCTCCTATTTTTCACATACAAACAAGAGCGTTCATGATACACTGTCATACTCTGGAAAAAAAGTTATACTTTTCCTGTTAATAGATCCAAATATGTGAAGAGGAGGAGAAAACAGAAGGTTCCTAAAAATTAGTCCTTATATGCCTGCAAAAATGTGACCCAACACTCTGTCAAAAGAGATTTGTAAAGGATTCATAATAGAGAGAGACACTAAAAACCAAGCACTTAAAATAAAATTAATTGCCAAAATTTCAATGTGGAAAATTTCAGGAGCCCTCCTGACACTTATCACTGCCGTAGGATCGATGCATTTACCATCACTATGCACTTGTAGTATGAAGAAATACAGCAATGGTATATGGATTTCTGATGTATTAAAAGTTCTTTTTTCATAAGGGCATAGCGCTATAAGGCTAATGAACACTAGGTTTGTTACCTGGGCTTTTAACCCTGTCACTCTTATGTTTATATTTAGTTAGAATTATGTTATTTTGAACTAGAAGCTAGGTTGGTTTTGTAGTTGTTTATAATTTGCTTTGTTGTATACATTGATCTCCCTAAAAACAGAAGGTAAAAGTATGCTGAAGGCTGGGATGGTATCTTTTGTTTCTTTTCCTCTGTCCAATTGCATGAGAACCACACAGTGCTCCGGGTGTGGGCATTACAGCAATTCATCAGGACTGAATTAGGAAACCAAGCCATTAACTGATTCTGTGACACTGGACAACTCATTTCACCTTTCGAGACTGCTGGTGCTTCCAACATAAAATGAGATGACTACACTCTCTCTAAGATACTTTCCAGGTATAAAATTCCATGATGCTTAATTAAGGAAGCAAGTAAGGGAAGGAAGTTATGTGAATGTGTGGGAAGGCGTGATACCCAAATTCAGAGCATAGGCTGCCAAAATCCTCGGCAAAACTATTGATGTGCTGGAAAACCAGAGGGAGCATCATGATAAAGCAGACAGAAACCAGAAAAAAAAATCTACTCTTCAGAGACAGAGGAATGTGGATCCAAATTTGTGAGCTTGGTGGGTTTTTTGTTTGTTTGTTTGTTTGTTTTTACTGAATTCTCCAACTATGTGCAGCCTGAGTGGTAAAAAGCCTGAAGTGTCCAAGGTTAAAGACAAACCTGGCAGAACAGTTGAAAATTAGGAAAATTTCTAGAAACAAGAAAACAACAGAGAGGGTGATCTTAATCATCACCCAGTTCCTCATCTCTGCCCAAAGTTGGCAGGCATAGGAGAAACCAACAGGGGGAAGTGTTATTAAAGGTTAATTAATAACAAGGTAGAATGATAAGCAGATGTCTACCCTGGGAAACAGGTTGGGGGGTAAAGTTTGTAGATTGATTCCAAGCAACTTAACACAATAGTAGAACAAAAATATTCTATTCAAAAGAATGTGATGACTCTAGAGTTGCTACAGTGTATCATCTATAATACCCAGATTTTAATCCAAAATTAATTCACATACAACAACAACAACAACATAAAACCAAGCCAGGCTTCGTGACCCTAGACAACTCATTTCACCTTTCGAGACTGCTGGTGCTTCCAATATAAAATGCGATGGCTACCATCTCTTTAAGATACTTTTCAGGTATAAAATTCCATGACGCTTAAGTAAGGAAGGGAAGGAAGTCATATGAATGTGTGGGAAGGCGTGATACCCAAATTCAGAGCACAGGCTGTCAAAATTCTTGGCAAAACTATTGATGTACCAGAAAACCAAAGGGAATATTATTACTACAATGTATCGTCTATAATACTCAGATTTTAATCCCAAATTAATCTACATACAAACAATTAAAAAATCAAGAAAGAACGAATCTATACTCAGGATAAATAAAAATATTTTGTTGTGAGTTTCCTATAACTTACCTGGAGTAATTCAATATCCAACTCCAAGCAATTGGAATACATGTCAGATACATACTGTAATCCCTAAAATCCCTGTAATAACTAAAATAACTTTGTATTTTAAAAAATACAAAGTTAAATATTTAGGAAGCTAAGAGTCTAGACACAAGTACCTTGTCAGATATTTGTTTTGCAATTGTTTTTCCACTTCTTTTTTTCTTCATGTTATCTTTTGAAAAGCAAAAGTTTAATTTGTCGGAATCCAACTTATCAATTTTTGCTTTTATAGTCTGATTACATACTTCACTGCAGATATATGAATGCCAATAAACAAGGCATCAGAGAAATACAAATCAAAGCTACACTCAGTTACTATTACATATCTACTTGAATGGCTAAAAATAAGAAGACTGACAATACCAGGTATTGGAGAGAATTTGAAGCAACTCCAATGGTCATATATTGCCGGTGGGAATGTGAAATTGTACTGTCACTTTGGAAAGCAGTTTAACTCTTTATGATAGAGCTAATCAAAAACTTATCATATGGCCCAGCATTCCTACTCCTAGATATTTAGCAAAAATAATAATAATAATAATACTTATTTTCACACAAGTATTTATAGTAAGTATATTCATATATAGCCAAATATATAAATATATTCATAATAGCCAAATCTGGAAATACCCCAAATATCCATTAACTGGTGAATGGATTAAAAAATAGTGAAAGAAGTCAGACCCCCAAAGCTGCATACTGTATAATTTCATTTATGTGGAATTACAGAGAGGACAAAGTATAATGTCATGAAGTAGGTCAGTGATTATTGGGAGGGAGGAGGTTAGGGAATTGACTTCAATAGGGCACAAAAGAATTTTGTTGAGAAGATTGAAATGTTCCACATCATGATTTTTGCAGCAATTGCACTACTGTATATATTTTTCAAAACTCAAGTGGCACACTTAAAACTCATGAATTTTTTTGTAGGTGAATTTAAAAGAAAATTTAAAGAAAAAATTAGAATAGATGGGCTTAATAGAAAATGACAGAAGAAATGGAAAACCTTCAAGGAGATTTAATCATGAAAGAGTATGATTTAACAGTTAAATATGCATTCCTTCAACCACATTAGGAAAAAAAAATTCTAAAATATAAAAATAGAACCAGAATCCAGGCAGTTTTACAGGGGAGTTTATATGATTTTTATAGCAAGATCATCAAAGGAAAAAAGACATATCAAAGTCTGGAAGAATCCAGGCAAAATCTTCCAAAATGTTCCCCTCCGGGTGAGTGTTAGGAGAGATTGCATAGAACACATTCCTTGTTCAAGCAACAAAATGCCCCAACATGTGTGCTGCGTTTTTGCCCAGGATAGCCCACCTGAAATTTAGAGTCTAGGGTTTTTACTGGGGGCTGGTCACATTGGCCCTTTCTCCATACACAACCAGCCATAATTGCCAAAGTTCTAGACTCCCAGAAGCAAAACAGGTATTTACTATAAATGATACTCTTTGCACAGTCTAGGCAAACAGGATTTAGTGCCCAAGGTCTACAAAACAGCCTTACCATTTGGTAACATGGTGAAAATTCCAAAGTCAAGTTTCAGATTTCAGTCAAGGACCAGATTCACAAGCAAGCCCTTCAAAGAGCAACATCAGGCCTACTATGCTAACTCCTCCCAATACAGTCACCCTGGCATTGCTGCTTCTCTCTGGCTGAGGCACTTCCTGTCCTCAGCAGAAGTTGAATCATTTGGAATATTTTCCAAAACTTGCAGAAATAGCCTCACTACATCTTTCTCAGATGAAGCAATCACCAGTCAACCAGCTCCATCTCCTGAGATGTCTGAGTTTCACCTCCACAAGTCCCTTCCTCAAACCTCCTACATTTTAGTAATTCCAACTTCTTGATTTTGTTCACCTAGACCTAGGAGTGGTCACTGCTGCCTGCAGTTGTTATTTTTGTAACTTAGATTTTTAGAATTTGTTTTTCTTTCCTTTTGAATTTCCTTTTGTTAACAACTTTATACTTAGCTTTAAAATCTTTGTATTAAATTATATGTGTTAAAATAACGACTGTGGTTTTTGGTAGTCCGTGACTGACATAAGAGCAGAGGCATCTTTCTTTGGCAGAACAAACAAGCACCTACAGTCTTTGTTCATTCATCATTCGTTATTCTCCTTTTTTGGTACAAGATTTGTGCTGTGAGGCAACTGTGACATGACAGCAAATTTACTGACCTGACCCCTGGTGCTACCTGTGGCAGGTGACCAAGAAACAAAATTTCAGCATCAGCCCCTCCCTTTTCCACCCCTTCCAGTGACTATTCAAGTTCCTGTTAAATTGCTCCCTTCTTGTAGTATCTGGAGTTATTTTTTTTCCTGCATTAAATTCTGATAGACATATAGGTGATTTTTCAAAAGGCTACAGAAGTCAACATATTCAATAGTGAAAGTTTAAGTTTGTTCGCCATAAAATCAGGTGTGAGGTGAATACACTCCTTCTCGACATTTCTCTTCAACACTGCACTGGAGATGCTAGACCTAAAGAAGCAAGTGTAAAATAATTGGTAGGGAAGAAAACAAAACTGTAATTATTTGCAATTGATATGATTATCTACATAAAAATCCCTAAACCTAATTTATATGGAAAATTAATATGTACCAAAAAGGTTACTACAGACATAAATTCACTTGATGTCACACTGTGTCTACTTTTATAAAACAGAAGGAATATATTTAAAATATTTTAGTGACCTTTTTTCAAAACCAGATGGATTTACATTCACAATGATCAATAACTTAGGAAGTCTGATAGGGCTTACTTTCAGATGGTTACAGTTGAGTGGACAGAGCCTTGAGCTAATTGCACAAAAGGAATTTCACCTATAAATAGGTCAACTAGCTTGTTCCACTAGAACACTTGAAAAAGAGTTCTCCAACCACTTTGATTTTCAGAAAAATTATGAGCTTAACTCTTAATAGTATTTAACATAGTTGAGCTTTAATGGATAACTTGAAATTTTAAAATCATGACTTTATAGAAAATGAATATCAAAAGAGAAGAATCTGTCATGACCACGGTCACTGCACATGGGGATTTTATCTCACTGCTGTAAATTCTGAAATCTTGCACTCAACCACAGTTTACATATGGCCATTTCAAAGGTGCTCCTCCACGAAATTTCCCCAAATACCTCCAAATAGGAATTTCTGTAGTTATTCTCTGTGGGTAATTGCAGCTTCCAGAATAACCTCAGGTCGCTGAAACACCCTGGCTCTACGAACAACCCATTATTAGCCAGATTACATCATGAAAACCCATCTTGCTACTGCTGTGGATGTGTGACTTTATGACATTAGAGGGAAAAAAAACACAAATAGGTATCTGGAGTCTCTTTGTGGTGAAAGCAATGCTCTATGGGCACATTTTATTGAGGCAAACTATTAATTGGCATCATCTCTTGCTTCTCTGTGTCTCATGGAACTCTTCTTGGGAGTCACATATATACTTGGTGACTGTAAATTAATGACATTTGTTCTTTAAAAATATGAAACTTGGTTTCATCATATACTCAGTACAAAACTCCCACTGTTCTCCTATGACCATTGTCTCTGTCAATGTCCAGTAAGGAGGTGGAAAACGTAACCAGTTATTGAACAGGGAGAATTTAACACAAAAAATTGTCAAGCAGGTATAATGTTGTGAGCTAGGTAACTGAAAAGATAAAAACAGAATACATGTATCTTGGAGGCAGCCACTGTAGGAAGCAGGTGCCATCTTTATGGTTAACAAGAAACAAAGGGACATGGTTGGAGTTATTAAAACTTAGAAACTTAGAGGTGAAGTACCGCAGAGCTGGAACTCAGGGCTTTGAGGAGGGGATACTGGTATCTCTAAGCCTGAAAGAGGGGCTCCAAGGGGCTGAGAGGACAGGATACTGTTGGCAATGCTGGTGGTTATAAGGTGACACATTTGTTTCACAATTGTTAAAAAACTGCTAGCTGAACTCAGCTGCTGCTCCAGAAGGAAGAACTGCTGCAGCCATGGTGAAAAAGCATTGTCAAGGTGATGCTCACAGGAGCTGCAAGCAGACAGGAAGGCAATAAGGAGTAAACAGGAAGAAACAGATCCCTTCTTTCTCCTGCAAGTTTACAGTCTCCCTCTTGTGCCCCCTATTGGCAGAGCCTAATGAGAAGTCAGGTGACAAAGCAGAAATAAACTTTGCAGAGTTCCAGCTTCAGCACCACAAGGCAATCATAGAAGGATGGTTAGAGACAATAGCTTAGTAACTTGCACAGCTATACACAGAAAACTCTTCTGAAATAACTGAAAACTGATTCATGATCACAAGTACACAGTGATAAATGGCTAAACTCCTTATGTAGTTTAGTAGCTTACCAAGTAGCTACAGAATTCTGCATAGCCTCACAGTTTTATCACAGAGAAAAAGAGAAGAATTCAGATTCCCATCCCTGTTCATCATGCAGTACAAGAAGATCCACTATGCATCCGAAAGTTCACTTCTGACTCTTGTTTGAGGACTACTGACCAGACTATGGAGTCCAGGAATAAAAATTAGTGAAACAAATTTGACAAATACTTAAAATTAAAAAATTAAGGTGTTCTGGTCCTTTAAACAAGACCAAATAAACTTAATCTCAAGTTATGTTTGTAAAAAATATACCTAGTCCCAATCTCTCTCCCCAACCCAACACACACTAAATGACAACTAGAATTTCTCACTTCTGTCTACACCAAAAAATAAAAACCTGGTTTTGGTCAGTATGTGGAATCATATAATACCAGGTCCTGTTGGTGAGAATTTACTTCACATTTCCGTTCAGTCAACAGTTTGGCTGTATTAAGAATAATGCAATAAAATATGCTCTATCCATTCTATATTTCAAATTTTTAAAATTAAAATTAGAAGTATTTGTTCTGTAATATTTGGATTCAGTCAAAAGTCTGCACTCAAGGATCCAGAAGGTCACATGTGGCCCTGAGGCCACAGGTTCCCCACCCCTTCAGGGAGATAATTACATGAATATAAAATAGGTTTTAGCTTGAGATTGTTTTTTACCAGTGCTTTTTAAAAATAAAGCAGAACTGAAAATATACCTAAAAGTTTATCCATAGGAGCCCAGTTAAGTAAATTATACAAGTAATGAGACACTATGTAGTCAATAAACATGACTGGCTAGATATATCTTTATTAACATAGAAAGATCAAGTTATAAAACATTCATTCATTCAAAAAATATTTACTGAGTACCTGCATTGGCCAATCAACCAAACACTGACAGGATCTCTACCCACAAAAAGCTCCAATTTATGTAAAACTTTACATATGTTCATACAAACACACACATATCTGGCAGGACCTTCTCAAAAATATTATCAAAGCTAAGAAAAAAAGTGATTTTCAATTTTCTTTCGATGGGGGACTCTAGCTAATTTTTACTTCTGTCTTTGTACTTTTTTATATCACACATTAGCATGAATTATTTTTTAAAGTGGCTATATTGTTTTTGTACACCTATTCAAAATCTAAGGCAAATACACTCTAAATACCACTAAATCTTAGCAGAGTTACTAGTTGAATGTGATTTCTCTTTCTCTTAGAATTGCTTTATCATTTCATTTGTGTCATTCTTGGGGAATTTACATCCCATTCTGAATTATAATTAGTTTGTACGTGCCTCTCCCTATAAGATTGTAAGTATCTTGAAGATAGGGACACCATCTTGTGTAATTTTATGTCCCTCATAACATCTAAGGTAGAGCTTTGCTTTTAGTGTGTGCTCAATAAATAATGTGTTGCATTTCTAATTTCACTCACCATCAAATTGTACTGGGCATTAGTCAGGGTGATTGCTTTGCCCGTAGAGTTTACAGGTTATTGTGTGTTACTTATAGCCCATGTTGAAGAGCAACCTTAAAGAGCTATATTTTGTAATATATAACCCCAATCTTCCAACACAGCTATTGTGCTGACAATGAATACTTGACTCAAAGGCGACCAATCCAAAACCTGGCCAGAGTATGAACTGGAATGAAAATGTGATCATAGGCTAGTAAAAAGAGAAAAAAAAATTCAAAACAGTTAATAAACTTTTGAAATCATTTTCCACTTTATTAATAGTGGAAATGCAAGCTTAAAAAAAGAGAGAGATGTGATTTTTTTCCCCCATTGGGTTGTTGAAAATAAGAAGAGTGACAATATCTGGTATTGAAAAGAATAAAGGGAAATGGCCACTTCGATACGCCATGGATGGAATATAAAATTAATAAGGCAATTTGACAGCATCTTTCAACATTTACATTGTGCTCATCACCTTTTGTCTCAGTCTGCTCCAGGAATACAACTTGCAGAAATATTTAAAGGTACACAAAGATGAGACAGGGATTTTCATTGTTACATTGCTAAGAGAAACATTTGAAACATTTACATCCTTGGATAAGAAGGGATAAGTAAACTATGTTGTATCTACACCTTAAAAAAAGAGGAAGGGATTCAATAAAGTTCAAATCAAATCCAACATATTTACTATGAACCACAGTCCTATGTAATCTGATCCCTGCCTCTCTGAACTCTTATCCTCTCTCTCTCCCCATTACTCATCTTGTTTCAAAAGCCAGGAGAATGTGCACCTGTTGATTCCTCTGCTTGTTTTCTCCAGCCATTCTCGTGGCTGGTTCATTCTCTCCAGTCCCTCAGCTTAAATGTTACTCTCACGGAGAACTTTCTTGACCGTGCTGACGCTGACCATGCTCAGCGCTTTCTGCATTTTATCCTTCTTCATTTTTCTGCATAGAATTTACCATCTCTTCACATTATATTAAATACCGAACTGCATATTTTTTTTTTTAGCCTTCACTAGAACTCCTTTGGGCAAGGAATTTATCTATTGGTTATTACCAAACCCCCAGTGCCTAGAATTTTGTCTTGCAATGAATAAATATATACTTGATTAATAACTTAATTATATAAAAGTATGTGATAGAACTGTGTATTCTAACATAGAAAGATATTTAAGATATTGGTGTTGCCAAAAAATACTAAATGTTTATGTTAAGAATGAATGTGTATGCGTATTTATATACACGTATGTGTGTGTGTATGTGTGCGTGTTTGATACACAAAAGCATGTAAATAGACAAAGAACAAAAATTATACACATGAAATTGTTATCTCTGCCAAGGGAATGTCCGTGGTAAACAAAGAAATAGAACTTTGACATTTAACTCTAGACACTTCTATATTCACTGAATAGTTTTTTGTTGTTTGTTTGTTTGCTTGTTTTTGAGACAAGGTCTTGCTCTGTTGCCCAAGTATGAAGGGAATGGCGTCATCATAGCCCATGGTAACAATCCTCCTGCCTCAGCCTCCCAAGTAGCTGGCACTAGAGGTGTGTGCCACCACCCCCAGCTAATCTTTCAAATTTTTGTAGAGATGAGGGTCTCACGACGTTGCTTAGGCTGGTCTCAAACTCCTGGCCTCAAGTGATCTCCTTGCCTTAGCCTCCCAAAGTGCTAGGATTACAGAGATGAGCCACTATGCCAAGACTTCACTTAATGCTTTTACAAGAATAGATTTATATACTCCTCAGTAAAGGAAAACAAAAAAGGAAGAAAAATAACTAATAATAATAAATGATATTTTTAAACTCTTGTAATAAGTAATACTCAGAGAACTATAGATGTATTAACTCATTTAATCATCATAACAACTCTAGAGGATATACTATTATATATTAACATTAATATTATTATTCCAATTACAGAAGAAGCTAAGGCATAAAAGAGTGAAGTATCTTACTCCAATTTGCACCTCTATGTAGCAGAACCAAGGAAGGAAATAAGGAGGAAAGACAGGAAATGAAGAAGGAAGGGAAGGAAGGAAGAGAAAGGATTCATTTATCAAGTGACATACAGAAGACTAAATCTGGCAAATGAAAAGTGGTTAACGTTGCCAATGCCTGCTATGCAAAACTGAGAGTTATTTGAAAGAAAATGAAAAGTAAGGAAGATTTTCAGCTTCTGTCCTGGGGTGCTCAGCTCTTCCAGGGTTCTCAAGATTCCTTGCCCAGATGGTTCAGCTTTTTCTTGATTTCTACTCATGTGTCCTGACAAAAACTCCGTGGCACACGACTCGAGTGAGGCTCTGTTCTTTGCCTGAATCACATCAATTCCATATTAGAATGTATGTTCTTGACCTACATAAATAATGTCATGTGTTAGAAAAGGTCACTTACTCCCCAAGTCTGTTAAAGAAGAGGAATAATCAAATTAAACTCAGTATTGGTCAGTAGAACATAACATTTTAGAAATTTTCCAAGGGATCATCAAAACAATCTGTGTGTGTGTGTGTGTGTGTCTGTGTTTAGCTATGCACTGCTCTTTCTTTCTTCTTTCATTCATTCTTTCTTTTGTATGCTTAATAGATCATTTGCCATTTTTAATCCTGTAGTTAGGTGTAACCTAATTGAATGAATTTAAATTATATGAAAAAAGGCACAAAGGAACAGCAGAAACTGTAAGGAGAAGATACAAGAACAGATGTGCCTCATGTTAAATTAAAATGCTTCTACCTTCTGAACTTTCTTACTCAACATGTCATGTATCACGACAGATTCCATTTTGCACTGTGTTTTAGTTTTTTAGAGCTTCTCCGTGTGATGAAGGAGAGATTATAGCATTTTGAGCATTTGAGATGGACATGGTACTACAGCTAGGGTTCCTTATATATCTTTATCTATTAAAATAATAGAGGACTTATTTCTTCAAAACTGATGCAGAGTTGTACCTGTAATCCTCCCATCAACTTTAAGGTTTTATTTGGGATCTAAGTGAGATACATTGTTATAGTCACCACAGTATTCTAATTAGAAACACTATGTTTAAGGGTACTCTTAAATAAACCCTAAAAATGTTCCTACAGTCCAACTACTAGTGTTACATTGCAGAGAACATTAGTTTACTAACTAATTATTTAGTATACTAAATTATTAGTTTACTAAGATTGCCTTGTGGGTTTTTCTCTTCAGAGTGTGAGGTTTATCGATTGTGACGCAGGATTAAATCTGAGCATGTATGATTACAAATGTCCACATGGCAAAGCTTGGCTTTCAACATTCAAAGTGTCTATAAAGTGGAAAGTGCTCTTTTAAAAAAGAAAAATTAAAAAGTAAAAAATAAGGTATCAGATCTCAGTTGTAGGTTTTGTTCCTTCCTCTGAAAGAGACTAAAAGTTTAGGTCACACTGTTCTGTCAAACATCTTCCACTTCACACTTAGACAAAGTTATGATTTAAGAGGTGCTCATCACCACAGACAGGCCTTTTATGCTGGGAGCTATTGAAATATGAATACACCACTAATTCTTTGCAACTACTAGACTGTAAATCAAACATGCCACTTAGTAAATGACCCTTAGTCTTCATTTCTGTTCCTTATTAAAGATTACTAGCTATTTGTGGGAACCACAAGAAAATATAGGAAATTTTCAAGAAAGTGCCTTAACCTATCATTTCTCTAAGGCAATTTGTGTCTTTTGAAGCTCTGTGTGTGTATTGAAACAAACAACTAGTTGAAAGATGAAAGTTTTAGTCAAATTTTTTTTATGGAGTTTATAGTTTTGTTCCTTCCGTAGGATGCTAAGTAATGAATACCCCCACCCCTTGAATTCTCCAGTTTTTTAATGGTAGGTAATTAGAAACAAAAAATTTATTAAACAATGAAATAGTCTCATAAGATGATGAATTATAAAGATAATTCCTCTTGAGAAAAAGTAAGTTTAGCAGTAACATTAAAAATTTTTTAATTCAGCCCAACCATAATAATAATAAATCCCATTTACTGAATTTTTGCTACATACTGGCCACTCATCAGAATTTATCACCTCTAGCCAGCTCGGAGCTGAGAACCCATTGGCTTTAGCAACAAGAAAGTCATTGCCTAGACTACTTTCAGAAGAGTGGGGGTGGAAGCTAGGTTTCAAACAACTGAGGAGGAATGGGAATAGAGAAAGTGGAAACAGCTACTATGGAACAAAATTACTCAGGAAGAGGAAAAGAAAGATCCAGCAGGATCTGGTGAGAAATGTGGACCTGAGGAAGAGTGGGTTTTTGTAAGATAGGCAAGAACTGAGTGTGTACAAATGAAACCTGGAATAGGACTTTGAAGGTACAGAAGAGCATAGCAACGGAGGGATCAGTAAGATTCAGGAGCAGATATCCCCTTTGTGTTGTAGATTCTGTCCAACCGTACTGGATATTTATGCTCGAGCACCTCAAACTCAGCATTCTCATCACCACCTCCAAACCTGTTCTGCTGCCTTTGCTTTCTCTCTTAACAAATGGCACCATTATCCCCCTGCATTCCTAAACCAAAAGTCTGGACCTGATGCTGAAACATGTCTCTTCTTTATCCTCTTATCTTGTTGTTAAGTTATGTCCATTAAAAAAAAAAAAAATAGGTGCATTATCACTTCTGAAGATCTTTCCCTGAATATCCAAAATCTAAATAATCAAATTTAGGTTAGGTGCCCTGTATCAATTGGAATCTCATTAGAAAAACAGAAACTGCTCTAGATATCCAAGCAGAAGGGATTTAATGCAAGGAAATAACTATACAGGGGAAGACATTGAGGCAACTGAGGGAGTAACATCAGGGAGCCAACTACCAACTCTAGAGTTTGATGAAAAACTCAAAGAAGTGGCATTACTAGAAGCAATGGTGCACTGGTTAATGTTTAACATCCAGCTGTCTGGAGACTGCCAATTTCTGTGGTGTAAATATCCCACCATGGCTGATTTCAAGCTACCGACTTGTCACTCAATGCAGAGTTGAGAAGAGATGCACAGGGCTCTTAGGAGCTGGCACACCAGAAACCAGAAGCTGAGCCTGTCAAGCAGAATTTGGAGCCATGGAGGAGAGGCAGCTAGTTCCAAAATACTTCCTGAACAGAGCAAGAGGACGAATACATTGGCTTTCCCCATTCTCCCACCACCATTCTCCCTGTGGTGTCTCACTTTGTTCAAATCTGGCCAAAATCCTACTAAGCCTAGGAAACACAGCCTGAAAGTTCATGTCTCCTGAGATACAGAGCAGAGCTGGAGAAGGGCAAGGAATGGATTCAAGAACAGAGGAGTAAAAGGTTGGCCTCCACATGTAAGGGCCCGTGGAGCACTTCTACCTCCTTTGTAACTCATCTGTAAGTTCTGTGAGGACAGAGACCACTGCATAGCCCAGAGTCTGACATTCATTAAGCATCAATAAATATTTTACAGAATAAATGAATGATTTATTAGCAAATATAATGTCAGCATTTAATAACCAGAAAATCTGTGCTTCTTTGTGTATATATGACTTCCTATCAAATCACATTTATTGGTATAGAGAAGCTATAACCTGGCAAAATAGCATACAAGGTATTATGCTGCTTGACCTGTTTTTTAATAAATCCCATTTGTGCCTTAGCCCTTTCATTCCATCCCATATAGTTTGTTGGAAAACTGAAAGCTTTTAGATGATCTAATAGCTAGTATGTTAAAAAAAAAAAAAAAAGGAATCTCCAAATTATTTACATATCAATGTTTTAGGAATCATCACTAACCTGGTATATTCTACATGTTTCTCTGTCCCTCTGAGCATAGTCTGTTCCTCTGGAAACTCCAAAGTTAACATCTTCATCTCTGTTGCTAGCTCCTTCCAGTGGACAAACTGTTTCAATTTCTACCAGTCCTCTGTCTGGTCCAACTTCTATTTCTAGCCACAGTCAACAGAGTGAAATGTATTCCATTGGAAGGACTGTCTATAGTAGAATTTTCCTGTGGATCTAAATAATCCCAGTGGTGCCTCTGCTTCATGTGGCTGCCTTTGTTCAAATATATATTTAGATTTATTTGTAAATCTTATCAGAGAGAAACAAACCTGGACATTATTAGTTAAAGTGGTAAGGACAGCTTTTCATCAGTTGTATACGATTGAAATAGGGAAAGAGTCCACCATGAACTGAACTCACCTTCGATTTGTAAGGAAGTGGCAGGGCATTGTAAAGGGGGGATGAAGAAATAAGGAGAGGGTGAGCAGGGGCTCAGTAGGGTCAAGAAAGTAAAAAATTACAAAACACAGTAACGGGGTCGGTCCATGGGAACTCATCAGGTTTTGTTAATGGGAATTTATTGAATTTAGGTTCCTCTCCTCTCACCGAAGCTAGGAGAAAGGGAGCCTATCTTTATGTGTTGGCTAGAACAAATAGTAAATTCTTTTGGCAGCCTTGAGTTTTCTCAGTCAAGCTCTTTAAGGTGGACTAGGATCATCCTATGGGTGCTGCTGTGAGCTGTCAGAAACTATGCTAATATTCAAATCTTTTTAGCTCAAAGTTGAGGCCTGGTCAAGAGGAAGGGTCAGAGAAGTCTGGCTCGAGTTTGGTCAAGGAGAAAATTTTTGTCAAACTCAAACTGAAGTACATTCTCAGCTCACTCTCACCAGATAGTCTCTCTGTTAGAAAGGTCTGAGCAGGCCATTCAAATCAGAGTTATTTCTTTTCCACCTATAGCATAAGCTCTCTAAGAGCAGGGACTAGTCCACTTCTGAACGACTGCCCCTGTGAATTTGTCTATTTTTCCCCACATTCACTGCCACCCAGTTAGACCAAGTGGTGGATGAGGTGCTCCTCAGGTGCAAGCTATTAAAGGCTGTATATTTTGTGTAAAGAATTTTTAAACATCTGCTGTTTGTTATCACCATGTGCTGATGGTTCTGAGCAATGTCAGTGATAAAAATATAAACTGATTTATGTGAATAGCTGTACAACTTGATAAATTCACTGATAATCATTTAATTATATGCTTAAAATGGAGTAATTGCATAGTATATAAATTATACTTCAATAAAGTTGTCTTTAAAAAAAAATTACCTTGAAATGCTTGGCAAGTACAAAGAGCGAGTATTGGTGGCTGAGTGTTCACAGTGACCCCGTGTTCCTGGCTATCCAGACACAATTCCCTGTCGTAGTG